>JBBPLQ010000713.1:0-15630 GCA_038089855.1 Royoungia palumana
AGACGCTCCTGACGGCATATTCTGTATAGGGTTAATAGATATGGGGCTTATGGTCTTTGCACCCCCATTGGCCGGCCAAGCAATTTCATAATTACTGGTATCATAATCGCCGAGGGGATCATCGGCATTGTCCTCACCCTCATCGGCTAGAAGTCCGAAGGAGTTAAAAGACTGACCTTGGCGAATGTGAGAATCCTTCTGTCTCAGTTCGCTTTGGCTTTTCCCTTTCCGGCATACTTTGCAGCGAAGTGCTGCTCTATTTGATCTCGGGTCATGCCCCGAAGATCTGCGAAGGCGTCTTCTTTCACCTCCTCGATTTTGCTTGTTGAGGCCACCGGGACCTCGGTTGTTTGTGTGTGGACCTTCCTGGATCCGCCTTTCTTTGAGCATGAGAATGCGTGGTTTCCTTTTACCCAACCGCATTCTGAACATGGGTTCACTTTTGGAGCTTTGCACTCCTTTGTTGCATGGCCTGACTTGCCACAGTTTACACACGGTTTTGGTGTGAATTTGTTTTGACCGTTCAACGGCCTCTTAGTTGGGGCGGCGTTAATAAACCACCCGTTTTCATCGACTTCTATATTGTCGACTTGCATGGCGTTGGGGTCCTTCTTGTTTCTGGACCATGTGGCGCCCCTAAGGAAGTTTAGACTTTCCTGGGCTGTCCCAACTCTTCTTATTTCATTTAGCCACGCGTTGACATTGTTGCCAAGCGTGGTGCGCTTCCCTTCTCGGAAGATTTGTTCGATTATATACCTTGAGGTATTCATTTCCAGGAGGCGGACGGCGTGTGAATCAGATATGTCTGATTGTTGGTGGAGTGATTCCCATCTGACTAGGAAATCGTCTGTTTTCATGTTGCCTTGCGCACATCTTTCTATTTGCGCTATTGCCCAGTCTCCTTGCAAAGACGGGCGGAAGAATGCTTCAATCTGACCCTTTATCAGGGGCCAGGTGTATTTGGTCGAGTCTGCTACGACCTGTCCTATTCTTGTTTGTGCGAAATTACTCGCTTTACCCCCCTGCATCCGTGAGAGGACTGCCAGGGTGGCGTCTGTGTTTGTGGTGCTGACGTTGTTTATTGTCAGCCACGCCTGCATCTTTGCCCACCATTCATTGAATTTGTGAATGGATCCATCGTAGATCCCAGGGTCACTGAAGATTTCGATTTTCCTGCCTACTCCTGCCTGAGGAGTGGCGGCTTGTGCTGGTGCTGGTGCTGGCTGCGCTTGTATTTGCGCGATTGTTTGGTGCAAGGTGTTTATTTCTTGCACGTGTTGGTTTATCGTGTAATTTAGTTGCATGATGTAGTTTTGCGCTGCTAGCATCACATTTACAACATCCAAGTCTGTCAGGTCGGTTCCAGCCGCCTGTTTCTGAGCGATGTCCTGAACTGCGTTTACAAAGTTCTGGGCCATTTTGAAAAGGAAGATATTTATTTAGAAAAGGGTTTTGGGGAGACGAGAGGGTTTTCGTAAAGAGGAGTGTGGTCGTAAGGACCTTGCTTGGTGATCTATAATTTGGTCGTAGACCGCGTATCTAACTCTCTTTCTTCTGTGACGGTATTCGTCCCAGGCTCTGTTTCTTTGTCTCTGCTCTTCCAAATCAGGAGGATCGTACTTGTTAGGATCTCCTTGGCTTGTCTCGGTTAACTCTGTTAATTCCGAGAGGACTGACTCTTCTCTTTCACGCTTTACTGGCGTGTGGATGTGTAATACTATTGGAGAGGGTTCTCGCTTAACCTCTGCTCCTACAGACTCCGGGTCTGTGATTACTGACTCTTGGGAGAAGGGTGTCGGGTACCTGAGGGAATTAATCGTCCTCAAGGTTGAAACAAGCCAACAAATGAAGAGACTTGTAAAGCGGTAAGAAGTTTAGATGAATGGAATGTTGTCCCAACTGGTTTGAAGGCGAAAGACCAGAAGAACTTTACTGGAGTTCTCTGGTGTTGGTTGCATGGTATATATACTGCTACATGTGTTTGTGTCTATTTGTAATGTTCCATGGTATTCTATCTACTGAACGAATGTGATTGGCTAATGAAAGTGGTACGATGCACAGCATCAGTAAGCGATGATGTCATATGATAAGAGAAAGAATTGCTATTGGTTAGAATGTCATAGAATGTTCTATAGGGCTGTGCTTGGCTATGCAAGTGTGGCAGCCAATGGGAATGAATTCCGAGCATAGGTTTTGACATGAGGTAAAGGTCTAGCCTTTGGGGAATGGAATGAGCGAGGCATGAAGAGGGACGGTGTATGGTTCATGTGAAACATGTAGTTTTGGGAATGGTATGTCATGTGACTTTGAGTCATGTGATGCAGGAAATGGAATAAACATAGGGGTCGAAGATAGGGGTTTTGAAGCGTTTGTAACAAAGGTGAGTGCCGCTCTTAATACCTCTTCTTCGTCTGCGTTCCTAAATTGGACCCAAGGTAGTCCTTCCGCTGTAATAATGCCTGCGAGGGTGGCAGAGTCTAGAGGTTCGTCTTCTGGATACCTCCTATCTCTGTAGCTAGATCTCAACTGCTCTACCTCCTCGGTGCTAGCTCTGGCTACCGCAGGGGCGATCGTCTGAAAGATGAAGACATCGGCGTTAGTTAAGTCTTCGGGATTCACTACGTCCGAGGCTTCGTAAGTTCCTCGTCTAGCTATCCGGACTTCGACGCACTCGTGTTTAGCGGGTTAGCGAGTGGGATTCGTCGGGTTTCTTCACTGAGCTGTACTCTTGCAAGGTGGAGTGCAAAGTGGCTTTACTGAGTCGTTGTCAGGGGCGACGGAGTAAGAATGAGTTTTATCAAAGTGAAACAACACTCAAAAAGCGAAGTGTGTTTAGTGGAAAGAAGTTGTTGAGCTTAGGTGCTTTTGAATGGAAGAAACGAAGTTGATAAAACTAAAGAGTGTTGTAATTTACATGGGGGTTTATATACTACTCTAATGTTTGTCCGTGTTTGTATACTAATCTAAGGTAAGCGACCGTGATTGGATGATAACGAATGACTGTGAGTGAGTCATAGATAAGGCACTGCCTTGAGAATGGAAGAGAAGCGTCAAGCTTCTGTGGAATGGAACGTGCATGGATCATATCCGATTGGTTGTTTAAATATATGCTGCTTCTATTGTGGCAGCCAATAGGAATCAATCCCGAGCATAGGTTTGGCATGAGGCGTCTATATTTAGAATGTGTCCTTCAAGGACGAATGGAATGGGACGACATAGGGAGAGGGATTGAATGTCTTGTCAAAAGACTGCATGGGGTTCATAGGAACGAAAAGTGTTGGAAAAGGAATCGGATTGGAGGTGACCGTAACAGTGGCTTTCAAGTGATCCTACCGTCACGAAGATCGTAGGCTCGGGGAATCGGTATCCACTGCCCATCGGGTATGATTGATTACCCTTGCGAGCAGTCTGGCACTTGGCAAGAGCATCTGCCCAGTGGACATGGCAAGGAGGAAGGAGAGGGTGCTGCATGTCAACCCATTTGCTCCGATTCACTGGAGGACCATCAGGTCCGCGAGAGACTTGATCTGTGAAGAATGATGTGTCAGGAGTTTATCTCAATGAAGACGGAAAATACCTACACGGGTCAGTTCTTCTTGCCCGCTCTTTGCGGTGATCTTGTCTCGCCTGTTGGGTGAGGCAGTTGGCAGTAGATGATGACATCACCAGCTGGAGATCCACGGTCGACTCCTGCAATGATGACTGTTGGAGGACAAAAACATGGAAACTTTCCATGTCCTCACTCTTGGAGCACATGTGATAAGCCATTTGATGCGCGAAGGCGTCATTGCCGGTATAGCGGACGGGGAAGGGCTTAGAAGTGCCACTGACAGGATCAGTGTACATTCCACATACAATGTCAGTGGGGGAGTCGAGGACAGTCACTTCATTGATAATAGTCGAGGGAGCAATGCAATCATCTGGCCGAATGAACCAGACAGGAATACCAGCACGGAACAACATCTCGGCAATCTGGTAGTCGAATGTGAAGGCGCCCATCCAAAACTGGTTGAGTGCGGGATAAGGGAAAGTTGGTGTTTCGAACCGGGGGAGTATGATTTCATAGAAGTCGAAGTAAGCGATTACCTTGAGGACAGAGCACTGGTACTCTGCAATGCAAACCACGATGTCGCACCACGACAGGGGGAAGCGCTCCAGGTGATTCAAAGCAGTTCGCGCACACTGCATACAACTTTGGAGTCAGATCTGGAGTTGACTGGAGTTGTCGCTGGAATTCCAACATAGCCTTAACAGAGCATGTCAGGGCTGAAATCACAAATATCGGAACCCATGAACTAATCCTCGGATACACATGGCTTAAACACCACAATTCAGAAATAGATTGATCAAATGGTAAAGTCAACCTTACATGTTGCCCTCTCCAATGCCAAGCTTCAGACTTTATATGGAAAGTCACATGTGAAGAAATCGAAGATATCTATGATTACCAAATTTGCAAAACTCAAAAAGAAGAAAAAGAAAAACCAAAAATAGAAAAGACCCCAGAAGAACTCATGCCAAAACAATACCACAAGTATCTTGATGTATTCTCAAAGAAGGAATCGGAATGGATGCTGATTAGAAAGCCATGGGACTATGGGATAGAACTAAAAGATATGTTCAAACCTAAAAAGGGTTGAGTCATCCCTCTATCACTGGAGGAACAGAAAGAAGTTTTGGACTTCATAGATGACCAATTGGCAAAAGGCTATATCCGCCCTTCAAAATCAGAACAAACATCACCTGTGTTCTTCGTCCCAAAGAAGGATGGTCGAAAACAGATGGTCCAAGACTACCATTACCTCAATGAACACATGGTCAAAAATAATTATCCACTTCCCCTCATGTCCCAGCTTGTTGACAAGCTAAAACATGCAAAACTCTTCACAAAAATGGATCTCAGATGGGGATACAACAACATCCAAATCAAAGAAGGAGACAAATGGAAAGCTGCCTTTGTTTGCTTTCACAGATTGTTTGAACCCCTCGTTATGTACTTCAGTCTATGCAACTCCCCAGCGACATTCCAACAGATGATGAATGACCTATTCACTGACATGGAAGGAGTAGTAGTGGTCTACATTGACAATCTTATGATCTTCACCTCCATGGACAACCAAGTTGAACATGACAAAATTGTGTTGGAAGTCCTATGGAGATTAAAAGAAAATGACTTATTCATAAAACTAGAAAAGTGCTACTTCTTGGTCAAAGAAGTGGAATTCCTCAGCATGATCATCGGAGTAGATGGAATCTCCATGGACCAAGAAAAAACAAAAGCAATTATGCAATGGCCCACACCTACAAGGGTCAAACACATTCATTCATTCCTAGGGCTGGTGAACTTCTATTGCCACTTTATCAGAGACTATGCAAAAATAGCTCACCCACTACATGACCTCACCAAAAAGGAAGTCCAGTAGACCTGGATGGAAAAAGAACAAACAGTTATGAATAAATTAAAAGAAGCCTTCACCACTGCCCCCATTCTTGCGTACCCAGATCATAATGGCAAATACTGCCTAGAATCAGACACATCAGACTACGCCACAGGAGCAGTGTTATCTATACTCAAAGGAGATAAATGGCACCCCATAGCCTATAACTCCCACAGCATGTCACTTGAAGAAAGGAACTACCCTATCGCCAACAAAGAGATGCTATTGGTGATCCAATCTTTAGAATTATGGAGACACTACCTAGAAGGACTAGAACAACCCTTTGAAATATGGAACAACCATGAAAACTTAAAGTGGTTTATGACTCATCAAGACTTGTCAAGAAGACAAGCACACTGGGCACAATACTTATCAAGATTCAATATGACATGGCATTACAAAGTTGGTGCCACTATGGGAAAAGCAGATGCGTTGTCTAGAAGAGAAGACCACACAGTAGGAATAGAAGAAGATAACAAAGGAGTCATAGTTATCCCTGAATCACAGATCTGCCCAATTGAGGTATCACTAGATCAAGGGGATGCCTTCTTTGAAAAACTCCAACATGAACAAATGAAACTTCCCACACATGCAATCACTGCATTGAAGAAATGCAGATATGAATTAAAAGAATTAAATAACAAAAATATACTCTAAAAGGAAAACAAAATCTATGTCCCAGAATCTCTTCGCATGGAACTTACAACTATGCATCACAATATGCCAGTGGCAGGACACCCTGGATACAACAAAACCATAGAACTAATAAAAAGAAACTACATTTGGCCAGAAATAGCTAAATTTGTCAAAACCTATGTACGAAAATGTGAAAGATGTGCACAGTTCAAAACAGGAAATCAACCTCCATCAGAAGAAAACATCCTGCAGGTACAGGAACATATGAAACAACAAGCAGATAAACATAGAAACGAGGCTCCAGAATACAAACCTGGTGACAAAGTCTGGCTAGCTACAGACAACCTAAACATTGCTAACTGGTCTCATAAACTATCCGACAAATGGATCAGACCCTATGAAATCATTTCTATGAAAGGACCCAATGCAGTGGAACTCAAACTTCCTCATCACATCAAAATCCATCCAGTAGTAAACATCTCACATGTTAAGGCTACAGTACATATGTCGGAATTCCAGTGACAACTCTGGTCAACTCCAGAGTCAGATCCAGAGTTGCGCAAGGGGTTCGGGACTTCGGCTTCAGTGACTTGGAGCAGAGTGCTGCACCCTTACTGTCCTTATCGGTGGTCCCAGATTTCAGAGGACAAAGAGGATGGAGTAGGTTGAAGGGGTGAACTCGGAGTGGAACGAGATGAGAGAGGAGTGCCAGGGAAGTCTTAGTCAGTATTCAAGCTGATGTATCTATGACAAAGCTCAGACTTATATATGGAGGTCGGAGGACATAACTAGATGAAATAGGTCCAGGGTCAGAAGGGTTGGGGTCGGAGTCAGAAGGGTCAGAGAAGGGTTGGAGGTGGAGAATGGACACGAGTCAATGGAGAATGTGCAAGGTACATGAAATGGACGATGGAGATGGAGAATGTACATGCAGGGTTGGACGTAACTAGGGATGGAGGTTTTACATGATGAGAATGGAATGAAGTGCGAACTATAATGAAGACGTGGAGGACAGAGTGATGGAAAGTGACGGAGCATCAGAGCACTGGAGTGTGATGGGTGTGATGTAATAGCAGAGTGATGGGCATTGGAGTGTGACAGAGTGTGACAAATTGTTGGAGTAAGCATCGGAGTAGGGCATCGGAGTTAAGGAGTTGGTTGATGGAACAGATCATGACATCACAGGTAAAACCATACAAGGAATGCCTAGACGGCCAACCATCTCACAAACCTGGACCAGTTCTAGTAACCAAAAACTGAGATGAAGAATACAAAGTTGACTACATCATTGACTCTTGCTTCAAAGGATGTGGTATTGAATACCTAGTCCACTGGAAAGGATATGATGACTCAGAAAGAACATGGGAACTGGCTAAACATCTTACAAACAGCCCAGACATAGTAAAATTTAACCCTATACCTGAAACAGTTACAGAGGCCACAATTGCATCTGTACAATTACATGAACATGTCATCAGTTGTCTGGAATCTGACCAACAGCAAGGGGATAGTATTACAGACACTCCCAAACCCCTATCTATATTCCCCTCATTATCTAATCAATCACATGACATCCCATTCCCCAAACTACATGTTCATCCTTCACTATACACTGTTCCTCTACATGAATGCCTCATTCCATTCCCTAAAGTCTAGAACCATATGCCTCATGTCAAACATATGTTCAGATTCACTTCTCATTGGCTGCCACACTTGCATAGCCAAGCACAGCCCTTATCTATGACCTCATTCTTATTATCCAATCACAAAAACACCTAAGCACAGCCTTGATGGCACCATATGTACTAACCAATCACTTACGCTTACATCATGGAACTCTCTAGTATATGCCAAATAGATACAAACATCATGTACTAGTATATACACCAAATTCAGCATTGGAGAACTCTAGTAAAGTTCTCTCAATCTTCTCCCTCACATCAGGGAAAGCACAAGTAAGCTAATGAGACTAAGTTTCCTTATCATAATAGAAAACTAGCAAAATAAGTATCTAAACTGATAATATGTCTATTAGAGCTAAAAATAGTGATGATCAGACATATTAGACATTCAAACATTGAGATATTTAGCTCATAAGTTAATTTAGTCACAATAGTTACATCAGACAGTGTGCTTGTCAAAGATTTAGTACATTTAGCTAGATTAACCAAATAGTAAAACAGATGTCAAGTACTATTGAATGTTTAGTTTTATTTGAGCACTTAATCACCAAGTTATTTGTTTGTGTTAGATGTATTAATATTCTTCAGTTTGTTAGTCACCTAACTATTAGTTCTTTAAATGATATTAGTAGAATTATTACAATAGTGCTATAATGCTCAAGTTTATTAGAGTATTTAGAATATTTAGACTCATTTAGACATTTAGTCATTTAGCTGATTGTATAATTTAGTTAATATAGATGCTTAACACTATAGATGTCTATTATACAAGGGTGTTAAGATATTTATAGATAGTTGAATATTTAGTCTTTGGAATAGTTAGCATAAGCTTATATTAGTCATGATTAGTTAAAATATTAATATTTTTAGAAGTAATAGATGTTTTACTTATAGGAATATTAAATTATTAACTAATTTATGAATTAAGTAATTTAATGAGATCATTGCTTATCGAAATAATAGATACTGAAACCATTAGTATTTAAGATATATGCTGATTGGAATCTCATTGTTTTAAAGCTTTTGGATTAAATGTGATTTAGATCAATGAATATCAAGTATAATAGTAGATGTAGTATCACAAGTAACATGATAGAGATTGCAACCTTATATACAATATAAGAGCTATAGCTATGAATAACAAAGGCAGAGAGAAATCAGATTAGAAAACAAAGATTTAGTAAGAGGAAAGAGAGATACATATTTGTACAAGCACAGGTTGGCTAGGTTATCTATAAATGAAACTAAGACAGAAAGATATGACAGTCAGATTGCACAAAAAACACCACTTTTATCAAGGACTTCATGTCAGTGACCTCTCAAGAGTATGACCACTCATATCATGTGTCATGCTTTCACAGATAATCAGCCACTCTGAGGTATATCAAGGATCATACAGTACATCTCCCAGGGGGCAGGTGGCATAGTGGTACTGCTTGCTTGACTCTCGTGGCAAGTCGAGAGTTCGACTCTTGCCCCCCCACATTTTCTACCACTACCCAAGACACATGACCCCAAAGCTAGGAAGTCACTGCCATGTAGGAGGAGTACATCACATGATATTAATAGTGTGCACATGAGTGAGGGCCACACCCTAGAAATAGGTTTAGGGTCCACTGGAAAAATGGGAGGCTTTGGCCATCAGGACCATTTCCTTAGTTCACAGTTGTCCAGCAGGTAGGCCTTAGGCTGAGCAGGCAAAACCCTGATTATAAAAACTATCCCCAAAAAGGGAGCACACCTGATGAAACACAACAATGCTTCTGCACTCCAACCATGACCCTTCACAAATAACCCCCCCATGGTTAACCATGTGCCTGCCTCTGTATATGACATCCAAGCAGCCCTTAGTGCTCCCTTTAGTGGGACACCCACGGCCCGGCAGGACCAGCCTTCAGGGTGGTTGCTATCAACTATTTACAGCATTCAACTACAAACATCGACCCCCTTAGGTGCTTCAGCTGAAATGGAAGGTGACACTTTGGGAACATGGGAACCAGGGTCTATTAACAGGGTTTGGGAGGCCTGAAGGACTGGAGAGTGATGGAGGATTCTAGAGTTCAAGTGAAGGGATGAACCTGGGCTGTTGTTAAGGCTATGCAGGATTTCTGGCGACAACTCCGGTCAACTCTGGATACAATTCCGGAGTTGCATGAGGGGTTTGGGACTTCAGCTTCAGCGACTCAGAGCAGAGCGCTGTGCCCTTACTGTCCTTGTTGGGGGTCCCGGATTTCAGAGGATGAAGAGGATGGAGTGGGTTGAAGGGTGAACTCAAAGTAGAGTGAGACGAGAGAGGAGTGCTGGGGAAGTCTTAGTCGATATTCAAGCTGGAGTATCTACGACAAGATGTGGACTTATATATGGAGGACAGGAAACATAACTGGGATGGAGATGAATAAGTCCAGAGTCAAAAGGGTTGGAGTAAGGGTTGGAGACGGAGAATGGACAAGGGTTGACAGAGAACAGAGAAGGGTTGACGGAGAACGGAGAAGGGTCGACGGAGAACGGAGAAGGGTCGACGGAGAACGGAGAAGGGTCGACAGAGAACAGAGAAGGGTCGACGGAGAATGGAGAAGGGTCGACAGAGAACGGAGAAGGGTCGACGGAGAACGGAGAATGGAGAATGGTCAATGGAGAACGGAGAACGGAGAACGGTCAATGGAGAACGGAGAACGGTCGACGGAGAAATGTACATGCAGGGTCGGAGGTAACTAGGACGGAGGCAATACATGACGAGATAGAATGTAAACTATAAATGGAGAATGGAGAGATGGAGATCTAATGGACTGGGTATTGGAGTGCACAAGGGCGCCAGAGTTGGGTCTTGGAGGTGTGGAGTAGGTCGGAGGAACGGCATGTGACAGCTGTTATCACCAAATATGGCATGCTGATGAGTGGTGGGGTCACAGAGCTAGGGTTATGAGCTTGTGGATGTAGGTGTTGGGTTGTGGACTAGCGTTTTTGGACATTCCAGGGTGTGATCCCTGATTACACATAGATAAGTGGTTTGACCACAGAATCCTTAGTCAAAGTGTACCTATAGGGCATGGCACCTCAACCACACTATAAATGAGGATTTAAAAAATAAAAATAAATAAAAAAAATACATCTCCCAGTTTCTCCTCAAGCTCTTTCCTTTGTCCCTTTATTCCTTGCATGTAGTTTTCCTTATCTATATATCATCTTGTGCACCCACCCACCTCCCAAATCATTCAATTCTAGTTTGGGTTTCAGTCTTTTCATGCTTGTCTCTTTTGCCTGTTGTTTTCTCATGTCAAGTCCTCCCTTCAGTATGATTCAGCTCTTCAAGCACTCAAAAGGTCAGGTCCAAATTTATGAATCACTTTTGACAATTTCTTTTGCTCTTCAGCCTATCAGCCACTGGTCACATGACATGATGCAGATGGATAACTTTTTGCTTCAACCAAATCTTCCCACACACACTTGGGACAAATCTAGCCCTCTAGATTTGCTGGTCATTGTTTCCCTCACATATCCATTGAGTCATTCACTTTAGAGAAACTTTCTAAATAGCATTATCCATTTCCTCTCTACCTTCTCATTAAGTCACCACATCACAAAGGTTTCAACTTGAAGTCAACCCCATGATGCATCCCATCAACTTAAGGACATGATATGGAAGGACCTCATTGGTCTTGGTCCCTATTTACCCTCAACAAAGAAATCTATCCTGCCTCTATGAACTCCTTGGTGGCCTCATTGACTTGAAGTATCAGCCACTCATTAACCATCATATACTAGTAGCCAGCAGTATCCATCACTGTCCAAGCCTGTTTCTCCACCACCAATACTACTTCCCCATCATACTCTCCATCATCATCTCTAGTGTCATCAACATCACCTCCAACACCTCCTGGTATTGAGGACCATATTACAAAGATTGTATTAATCATTGTCTCCCGGGTCTCATGAAAGCCAAGAGTTGGGCTGGAAGTCATGGAGTTAGAGATGGATGAACACATTCAGGCATAGTTTAGACAGCTCTCTTTATTCCAATTATTGCTCATGTGTTGAATACAATAGGGGAATTTGGACCTGTTTTCGATTGTCAATTTGGAGTCGATTTGGGAGTCGATTTCGATGTCAATTTGGACCCAAGCTTTTCCCTTGGCAAGCTGCGAAATCTGCTTTCAGTTGTGACATCCCCCGCTTTCACCTCAATTTGGGCTTGATTTTGATTGTTGATTTCGCCAACCTCTGTTGGAGCTTTAACTTAAGTTCAGTAGTAAGCTCGTAGTAAATGTTAATCAAACAACACAACTTCCACTATGCCTAGGCAGACTGAGCGCACACAAACTGCAGAAGCTGTACTCAATGTCTACTTGGCATTGCTTATTTCCGACAGCCAGGCATCTCTTGATTCTCTCACTTCATCAAGTTCAGGCTCATCTGGCAACAGCTCATCTGAGTCTGAATCAGACATAGAAAACCCACTGCCTACTGCCAGTGACACTATGCTCTCTGTGATGGGCACCCTCTATTCCTGCAGGTTTCTTACAAAACAACAGCCAATTAATAAAAGTGGTGAGAACCTGTGGCTACTTCTCACAGACTGGAAACTCAAGCAACCAGATATATTTCGAGCACATGTTCGAATGGCACCAGAATGCTTCAATATCCTGCTTGCAGCCCTGCATACAGATCCAGTATTTCAGAACCAATCCAACTTTGCCCAGATGCATATTGAAGCACAGCTGGCAATTGCCCTATATTGCTTTGGTCATTATGGGAGTGGATGCAGCACCACTATGGTTGCACTCTGGGCAGGTATAAGTTATGGGACTGTTCGTGCTATCACCAACCGTGTCATGAAGGCAGTTTGTCGTGAGGAGTTTCGACATGCTGCACTTTATTGGCCACAGGGGCTGAGAAGGAGGAAGCCAAGCAGTGGGTGGAAGACAACTCTTGTCCAGCATGGCGTGATGGTTGGGTTATGGTTGATGGAACTCTTGTGCCACTTTTTGCTCACCCTGGATATTTTGGAAACAGCTTCTATGACTGGAAGTCAAATTATTCTCTTAATGTTCAGGTATGTCACAAATTCACATTGCAGTATAGGTTTGTAAGTTGTGTCTGATGCTCACTCTGATATTTTCTTTGCTTCAGATTGTTTCAACACCTGATTTACGCATCATTGATTACTCTGTGGGTCTGCCTGGAAGTCAACATGACTCAACTGCTTTCATAGAAACTCGTGTTTATAAAGAACATGATGTTCTCCTTGAAGATGGTGAATGGATCTTTGCTGATACTGCATACCCTCTTCACTCATGGTGTCAGGCTCCATATAAAAAGTATGTACCTCTCATAGGGATGATGTTTTAGATTGACAAGTTTTATACTAGACCTGAGAAAGAGGTTGAAGAAAATGCTATCTACAACTACCATGTCTTCAAGATTTGCATACGTTCTGAGCATGCCATGGGATACCTCAAGGGCACATGGCAATCTCTACGTGGGCTCCATACCCGTATTGATTGTGAGAACCATATCCAATATGCCTGCCTATGGATCATTACTTGCATACACCTACACTCTTTCATTCTTGGACACCAGAAGGGTATCAATATCTCAAGAGACTCTTTCTTTCAAAAGGGTTTGGAATTGCTAGCTGAAGAAGCAGTGCGTAATGCTGAACTACAGGAACTAAGGGAGCAACAAGCTGCAGAGGAAGAGAGGGTTTGAAATGAAGGAAGGGACATTGAGTTATTGGAAGGTAAAATAAAATGTGAAGAGCTGAAGTTAAGTTTATTCCAGCATCTGCATGCTCAATAGGTAGACAGGGAATATATATTTTTCAAGAGGGTAAACAGTACTTCAAGTTAGGATTGGAGTGCAGGATCAATGGACCCCTGAAAACAACCTGGGTACCCAGTGTGAATGCGCTCAAGCTCAAGCTGATGCTTGATCATAAGGAGCTCATGAGCACATTGTGCTTCAGCTTCCTTTTGCTGTGCATTGATTCACATTTGCTCTACAGTCACTGCAGTATCATGAGCAGACTGTTGATTAATCTGTTCCCAGGCTGTGCGCTCCCTCGCATTAGTCTCATTCATCACAAGACGGGGCTGACGTTCAGCGTCTGCAACATCCTTTACTAATTCCTGTGGACTTTTCCGCTTTTTCGCAGATAGCAGAGTAACAGAGGTCTCGGCTACTCGCTTGACAGGAATGCTCAACTTCACTGTCTTCGGGGATGAGACAAGTCCATCATTGTCATCAAACATTGCCAGATCCCAATTAGGGGATGGTGGTGGAACAGAGCTCCCTCGTAGACCATCATCATCCACCACCGGAGTTGGCGTGTGACAACCAATCTGGGATCATAAGCTCCATTAAGAATTCATACTAATAAGCATTGATCATACCTCACTGGAGGCTTCTTCGACACCATCATTGATCAATGCTTTCAAGTCAAGAGTGGATGTGCTGTTTGAAACAGCCTTGCGACTGATGACAGGGCTAGTTCCCATCAATGCATGCATGCGGAGATACCATGGGAACTTGGCTTGGATCGACTCTGTACCATTTTTAAAAGAAGTCCTGCGACACTGTAATAAGATGCACCATAAACATTTGCAATCTCACTTCCATCAATGAGTTCTTCTTTGCGACCACTTATGACCAAGCCATGACTAGTCTCACCAAGCTGATTGCGGAATTCAAGGTAAGTAGACTTTAACCTGGGCAAGTAAAGTGCGAGGGGTCAGAAACAAGAAAATATAAAGAAAATACGCACATCCCAATGCGGTTCTTGACAACAGACTTCAATGCCTTGATATCATCCATGGTCCACTTCAGATCATCTTTGTTGGTGATGAAAAGGGCCATGGCAATGTCCGCGTAGTGTTGGACAATGCTTTTGCCTTTGCCAGTAGGCGTTGGGTCAACAGTAGCACCTTTCTCGAATCTGAAGGCACCTTTCCAGGTGATAGAGTCTTCGATCAGTGTGAGGAGGCTGTCTGTGAGATGAAAGTTCTCCTGCCTTGCCCATCTGTACTATATTTAGTAAAAGAGTGACTATGATGTCGAGAACATATGCAACCAGGACTCTGCCCTTTGTCCCCGGCTCGTTATCACCAGTCTCGGTGTTCTCCTTGTTGCGATTGGACTGGGAGACCTTCTTGGAACCACGCTTCTTGGCAGGTACTGTCATGGCTTTTTTGGAATTAGCCATGATAGACAGAAGGGGATGCTGACTTGGATGATCTTGAGGAGGGCAGACGATGCAGCGCTCAGCAGCCTGAAGCCTAGCCACGTGCGTGTTCAAACTCAGATGAGACTGCCAAGAGGTGCCGGTCGACCTTAGTGAAATCCACTTTGGATTTTGCAAAGTGGATTTCGATTTCTTGAAGTCGAAATCAACTCCCAAATCAACTCCAAATCGACGATCGAAAACAGGTCCGAATTCCCCTAATCTTATGCTATGTTTTGTGATACTATGCTACTCATCAACTTACATGTGGGCTCAAGTTACAGAGTATGAAGAGTGGTATGCTTATGTAAAAAGCCACATGCTAGCCTACAAAATGCATACTGATTTGCTATTTTTTGTGCATTTTGATACTCAGAAAGAGAACAAGAATTTCTAGACAAGATAATATCTAAGTCACTTAGAGGAGGGCTCAAAGAATTGGAAATTGTTAAGGCTATGCAGGATTTCCAGCGACAACTCCGGTCAACTCCGGATACAACTCCAGAGTTGCGCAAGGGGTTCGGGACTTCGGCTTCAGCGACTCGGAGCAGAGCGCTGCGCCCTTACTGTCCTTGTTGGGGGTCCCGGATTTCAGAGGATGAAGAGGACGGAGTGGGTTTGAAGGGAGAACTCGAAGTGGAGCGAGACAAGAGAGGAG
>JBBPLQ010000714.1:0-15626 GCA_038089855.1 Royoungia palumana
ATTCTACTTCTTTGGAGAAGCGGTCCACTACTGTGAGAACTGAATCATAATTTTGTGAAAGGGGAAGGTCCGTGACAAAGTCTGTGGATATGTGTTCCCAAGGTGCATTAGGTACTTCTAAGGGTTGGAGTTTCCCTGCTGGAGGTTGGTTTCCAGTTTTGAAGCATGCATATCTTTCACATCTTGAAATGTAAGATTTAACATACTTTGCCATTTCTGGCCAAATATAGGAGCGTGTGAGAAGCTCCATGGTTTTGTTGTAACCCAGATGTCCTGCTACCAGGGTGTTGTGATGCATAGTTACGACTTCTTGTCGTAATGATTCTGGAACATAGATTTTGTTTTCTTTTTGTAAAATATTTTTGTTTTGTATTTCTTTTAATGAATAACTGCACTTAAAGAGGGAGTCTAGACCTGAGTGGGGAATCTTGATTTGTTTGTGTTGGAGTTTTTCATAAAATTGGTCTCTGAGATCCTTTATCTGTACCTCAATTGGGTGGATCTGTGTTTCTGGAATGACCGTGACTCCTTTGTTATCATCTTCGATTCCTTGTGCATGGTCTTCTCTCCTATAGAGGGCGTCAGCTTTTCCTATAGAAGCGCCTGGTTTGTAATGCCAAGCAATATTAAATCTTGATAGATATTGTTCCCAATGTGCTTGTCTGTGTGTCAGGTCTTGTCTTGTCATGAACCATTTAAGGTTTTCATGATTGTTCCATACTTGTATTTCATGTTTTGCGCCTTCTAGATAGTGGCGCCATAATTCTAGGGAACAGATTACCAATAACATTTCTTTGTCGGCGATTGGATAATTCCGTTCTTCTGGTGACATAGAGTGAGAGTTGTAGGTGACAGGGTGCCATTTATCTCCTTTTAGGATGGATAGCACTGTGCCAGTTGCATAATCAGAAGCATCTGATTCTACCTGATATGAGCACTTGTTATCTGGATAGGCGAGTATTGGAGCCGTTGTGAAAGCTTCTTTTAATTTATCCATAGAAGTTTGTTCTTTTTCTGTCCAAGTCCATTGGACATCTTTTTTGGTTAAATCATGTAGAGGGCGTGCGATTTTTGCATAATCTTGGATGAAGTGATGGTAAAAGTTCACTAGACCGAGAAAGGATCTGACATGTTTGACCTTGGTTGGTACTGGCCATGCTCTGATGGCTTTGGTCTTTTCATCGTCATGGAGATCCCGTTAATTCCTATGATCATTCCCAAGAAATCTACTTCTTTGCACGAGAATGTGCATTTTTCTGGTTTTATAAATAGATCATTCTCCTTTAGCTGCCTGAGAACTTCTATCACAATTTTATCGTGTTCTTCCTGATTATCTGTAGACGTAAAGATCATGAGATCGTCGATGTAGACGACCACGCCTCTGTCCATATCAGAGAAGATGTTGTTCATCATCTGTTGGAATGTGGTGGGGGAGTTGCATAAACCGAAGTACATAACGATGGGTTCGAATGATCCACGGTGACAAACAAATGCTGCTTTCCATTCGTCACCTTCTTTAATGCGGACGTTGTTGTATCCCCATCTGAGATCCATTTTTGTAAATAGTTTTGCATGTTTGAGCTTGTCAACAAGCTGTGAGATAAGAGGAAGGGGATAATTATTTTTGATCGTGTGTTCATTTAGGTAATGGTAGTCTTGGACCATCTGCTTCCATCCATCCTTTTTAGAGATGAAGAATACAGGTGACGTTTGTTCTGATTTGGAAGGTCAGATATAGCCCTTGGCTATTTGGTCATCTATGAAGTCGGAGACTTTCTTCTGTTCATTGGGCGACAATGGTATGAGTCTACCCTTTTTAGGTTTGAAGGTGTCTTTTAGTTCAATGCCATGGTCCCAGGGTTTACGGAGTGGGATCCGTTCCGATTTCTTCTTTTTGAATACGTCAAGATACTTGTGGTATTGCTTTGGCACGAGTTCTTCTATGGTCTTTTCTATTTTTGGTTTTATTGTTTCAGCCTCCTGGGCTTTACGAAATTGAAAGTCATAGATGTCTTCTATTTCTTCGCACATTACTCTCCATGTTACAAACGCCTCTAACCTCATCCTATTTCCTACACTTTTCATTCCTAGTAAACCACACAAGTCTTTTGACAAGACATTCAACCCAACATCACACTATGTTGTTCCCTTACATTCGTCCCTAGAGGACATAGCCTCAAAAGCCTCATGCTAAACCTATGCTCGGTTTCCATTCCTATTGGCTGCCACATCTACACAGCCATATTATAAACCCACCAATCGGATATGTTCCTTTTATATTAACTTCCATTTCGAAGCTATGCTCTTCTCTTCCATTTGATATGCCACAAGGCAGTGCCTTATCTATGACGCCATATGACTCACACCTTATCTTCCAATAGCAATAGTCCCTCGTAGGAACTTTCTAGAATAAACCAAATAGATACAAACACTATAGAGTAGTATATAAACCCATGTACTGAGTCGATACTCCTCAGTTTAATCAACTTGTGTCTTCCCCATAAAAGGGACAGTACAGTTGCACTCCTTTGCCAAATCCTTATAGGCGTTGTATTCTTTCTTTTGCTCCATAGCGAGCACATTATGCCTAAGCAACTCTTATTCTTTCTGGGTTGTTTCACTCCGTACGAAGTCCAAGGAGTCACATTGGAGGGGGCAACGAGTAAGGTTTACTTTTCCCATTTTCCAATCTATTTCCGGGTTGTGCTTCTTCAGCCACGTGTAGCCCAGAACAAGGTCATGGGTTCCCAGATTGGTGATTTCTGCCCTTGCTTTCTCCTTGTGTCTTTGATATGAGATAGTTATGTTGGCATAATGTATTATCTTCCCAGCGCTGTTAGCGCTGCCATCTGCATTAAAGACTGCGATGGGAATGGGAAGTTTCTTTGTTTGGATTTTATTTTGTTTTATGTATTTTTGATTGATAAAGATTATGTTTGCTCTGCTATCAAGAAGGGCGGAGGCTTTTTCTGGTAAGAGGGTGTTTTCATGATCAATTTCTAGATCTAGGGATATTTCCCATTCTGGATTGAATGTCCTTTGTGAATCTGAGTTCCCTTTTTGCTCAGTTCGCTTTTCCTTTTCCCTTCTGGAAGAAGGCACAAATTTCATCATATGTTTTTCCTTTCAGATCCTCTAGGGATCCAGTTTCCTTAATTTCCTTGATTTTAGTGGTCGAGGGGGTTGGTTCGGTGGTGGCAGTGTGGACTTGTTTTCCCTTTGCCGCACATTTGAAATGGTGGCGACCGCCAACCCACTTGCAGGTGGGACATTGCTGCCTTTTTGGGGCACAGCAGTCCTTGGTAAAGTGATCCTGCTTGTCACAATTGAAACATTTTGTGGTGCTCGAGGCACCGGGGGTTTTCTTCTTTTGGGGGGCGGCGTTGATAAACCATCCTTCATTGTCGATCTCCATTGAGTCAACTTGCATGGCGTTGGGATCCTTTTGCTGAGAGGACCCTTGGAACATCCCTCCTCTCACATAAGAGAGGGACTCCATTGCTTGTCTGTACTTTCGGATGAGAGCCATATATGCTTCCACATCCGTTGGCCTTCCTTCTTGGAACACCCTTGCGAGTATTTGGGGGTTTGTGGCCTTTTCAAGGAGGGCAATGGTGTGGGAGTTGGGGATGTTGGCTTGCCTTTTTAGGTTTAGCCATCTTATGAGGAAGTCGTCTGTGCACATATTCCCTTGATATATTTTGTTTAGTTGGGCTAGTGCCCAGTCCTTTTGGAGATGCAGTTTAAAGTGGTTTGCACATTCTTCTCCAAATTTATTGAAGTCCCTTGCTAGGGGTCTTCCTTCTTTGTCTGTGTCATATAGGGTTGCTAACCCTAGTTTTGCATACCCTCCTGCTTTGTCCCCTTTAAATCGGGAGAGGACTGTGGCTATTTTATCTTGTATGATGTCTACTTTGTTCATTTTGAGCCAAGTTGTCATTTTGGCCCACCATTCATCCCATTTGTTCACTTCTCCATTATATTCTCCAGAGTCTGCCATTATCTCATATTTACGCCCTTGACTGTCTTTGGGGGCGTGTTGAGAGCTGGAAGTGCCTCTTCCTGCTTGTACTTCAAGATCTATTATTTTATTCTCGAGCACGGTTATTATTTGTAGCATGTGTGCGCTGAGATCCTTGAGTTCTTGTCCATAATCCTGGTTGTGGACGATAGAGCAGATGAGGGGTGCGAGGGTTGTGGAAGAGGCCTGCATTTTGGGAGAAGAAAAAGAGTTTTATTTATTTATTAGGGAATGGAAGTGTATGTAGGAAGATGAGAGGGTTTCTTTAGTGTACGTAGGGGACGGAGAGACCTTGATTCGGGACAGTCTATTTGATCCCAGTCGTGGTATCTAGATCTGGAACCAAACTGTCTTCTTTTCTCTCGGCGTGAGAGGGGTCTTTCTGCTATTGATATGTAAGATGGGTCTGCTGATGAGGTCCTTTGTCTTTTGGGGATCCAATCTAGCGGGACAATTATTGGAGATGGAGACCTCTTTGGGCTTAGATGCGACACATCACTCAAGGAAAGTGGGGTTAGGGGCGTGTCGAAGTGAAGAGAGGGCTCCAGGCTCTCTCTCTTTATAAGACTGATCGACGAACGAAACCTGACCCTTGTACCACGTGACCCTTCTGCTTCTTGGGGGTCCGATAATGCACTCTGCTGATCTAACTCAGGGACTAGGCTGGCGCGACAAAGGGAGCGGACTGCTAATATGGCTCTTAAGAGCTTGTCTTCTGTCGCGTGAGTGAATCTGTCCCAGGGTAGATGATGATCTATAATAAGGGCGCTAAAAGTGGTGGCATCAAGGGGCTCTGATGGGGAGTATCTCCTGTCTCTCATGGACTCTCAACCATTGTACTTCTTCGTCGCTTGCTGCAAGAAGAAGGTTCTCAATAACCTTATATAAAACTTCAAGGTTAGCGGACATTGAGGAGTAAGGGTGCACTACGCGTGATAGGTTCATAAGTCCTTCGCCTAGTGTTGACCCCTTTAACGCACTTGTGCTTTGTAAATTGGGCTTGGGGTGTGTGGGAGTGTTACTGGGCTTTGTGCTTCAAGCAGAGCAAGGTAAGAATGAGTTTAATCAAAGTGAAACAACACCCAAACAATTAGGATATTGTATAGTAGTCTGATCAAGAGTGACTAGCTCTTTGAGTGGATTGTTTGAATGGAGAGATCGAAGTTGATTAAACTGAGGACTATCGAAGTACAGCTCAGGTATATATACTATTCTAAAGTGTTTGTATCTATTTGTGTCCTGGTCTGTGTGCAACTGGCGTGCCAGACTTTATACCATAAAAGGAAGTATCTAGAATGACCGTGATTGGTTAATGAAAGTGGTGCCATGTAGGCTGTGCGAAAGTAATAATATGATTGGGAGAAGAGAATTGTATGACATAATGAGGCTGTGTATTGTGGCAGCCAATAGGAATACGTTCCAAGCATAGGTTTGGCATGAGGCGTAAAGAGTCTAGAACAAGTCTGGATAAGAGGCGGGCGGAACAACATAGTGTTCTTAGGGATGAAGACTTGTTGATAAGATAAGATAGGATTAGATGGCATAAAGACAGGGGTTGAGGATAGGGGTTTAGGAGCGTTCGTAACAGCTGGAGTACATACAACAAAGGGCAGACTTATATACAGAGGACGGATGATGTAACTGGAACAGAGATGGACAAGGATCAATGGGGAATGGAGAAGGGTCAACAGAGAATGGAGGACAGAATGGAACAAATGTACATGTAGGATAGGGGGTAACTATGGACAAAGGTTTTACATGACAAGACTGAAATGAAATATAAACTATAACTTAAACAGAGAATGGAGGGATGGAGAGAAACAGAGTGATGGAGATGTAGATGGTAGAGTATTGGAGTGTGCAAGGGCACCAGAGTTGTGTTTTAGAGATGTGGAGTAGGTCAGAGTGTCAAGATTAACAGTATTTCTTGTTACAAACACTCCCAAACACCTATCTATAAACTCTATATTCCCCTCATTATCTAATCAATCACAAGACATCCCATTTCCCAAACCACATGTTTGCTCAATGCTGTACACCATCTCTCTACATGTATGTCTCATTCCATTCCCTAAAGTCTAGAACCATATGCTTCATGACAAATCTATGACTGGTTACACTCCCCATTGGCTGCCACACTTGCATAGCCAAGCACAGCCCTTATCTATGACACCATCATTATCATCCAATCAAATAAATACTTATGCACAGCCTTGATGGCACCATACATATGCACTAACCAATTATATATGCTTACATCATGGAATTCTCTAGAATAAACCAAATATGTATAAACATCATGTATCTAGTATATATATTGAATCCAACATCAGAGAACTCCAGTATAGTTCTCTTGATCTTCTCCCTCTTACAAGTCAGAGTACATCTTTTCTTACCAACTTTCTACCATACAAGCATTGACTTTGAGGCTTGTTTCATTAGAACTTTACTACAACTTTCTCTATGCCACTACTGAGTTAAGCCCAGAAAGCAGAACACACGCTCAAGAGAGACAAGTGTGTTACCTGAAGTCAATGCTAGTTCAAGGAACTCAAATCCATGATGCGTAGTGAACTTTGCATCCTCAGAACAAGCTAACCTCTCCACCTTATACAAGGCAATCCTTCCATTACTGCCACATATTAGTAGTACTAAAGTACAGCACCTGAGAGACAGCATCAGAGATACAATAGGAGGTATCTTAGCAAAGAACCTCTAGACTCAGCAGCCCTCTCTTTCCTCGTCACCGACAATCATCTACCCTGGGTGCTGTTCAATCGCACTCCAGAAGATCAGATCTTAAGGTCTGTATTAGCAGTCCAGTTGTTAAAAAGAATCCCCCTAGTCCCAGAGCTAGATCAGGTCTTGTTAATTACAGATCCAGCCGAAAGGAGCAGCGAGTCACCTGGTATAACAGGAAGGTCTCTTTCATTAGTCAAAAGAGAAGAAGAAACACCCTAGCTACCCCTAAGCCCTCTAACACCCCTTTCCTCTACCAAAAGCCCAAAGCCTGAGATAGAGAGATCTCCATCCCTGATAGTCATCCCACTCTGTGTCCCAAAGAGAGAAAGGACCAAGTCAGTAGACCCAAATGACTACATCCCAGAGGATTACGAAAGGCAGATAAAGAGGCAGAGACAGCACAACTGAAGAAGACAGTTCAGTTCTAGTATTAGAGCAGACACCTTTGACCCTACATACAACCCAAGAGTCTCTAGAAGCCTGAGACCAACAAATGTACTGGTCAAACCATCCCACAGACCAGCTTACACATCTACCCTTGCTTACGTATTCCAAAGACATTAAATAAATAAATCTTACTTCCAAATATGTCTGCACATGCCCAAGCCCTCCTTGCTACCTACAACCAAAACACCACATCAGGACCAGCACTGGCTGCTTTGGTTGCATAACTACTACAGGAGATCACCAACCTCCAAAACCAAATAGCAGCACAGCCAGCCCTGAGTACCAGATGAGGAAGGAAATTTGAACTCTTGGCAGACCCAAGAGAATATGATGGGTCAGTACCAAAGTACAACAAATGGTGGGCAAAGATACAGGGATGGATCGCCACCAACAAAATCACAGATGAGAGAGATGCATGCACAGCAGTCCTCTCACAAATGAAAGAGAAAGCAAGAAGGTTCACCTTTATAAAACTCAAAATACTTATGACAAAGGGAATGATGTTTGCAGAACTAACAAAGGATCTGGAACTCTATTTCTGTCCCATGGTGGAAAAAGATTGGGCTACCACCCAAATAAATAAACTCTTCCAAGGAATAGTGAGAATGGAGGTGTATCTTGTAAAGTGGGACACCCTTTACAAACAAGCAGTGCTATATGCCATACATGCAATATGGCTTCTTGAAAAGAACACAAATGTGGCCATCATCTCCCAGATTTTCAGAGAAGGGAAAAGGAAAACCACAGTCAAAGAATACATTGCCCAAATAAAAGAGGTTGGCAACAACCAAGAAAGTCTGAAATTCCTCAAGGGCAAATACAAAACCCCTAGAAACTACAAATACCCCAATGCAATGGAGGTTGATCAAATAACTAGAGAATCAGACAGGTGGTTTGTGAACACCACCACCACAAGCAAAAAGAAGGTGCCTTTCAAATGTGCAAATTGCAGAAAGGAAGGCCATGGCATAAAGGAGTGCTGCACTCCAAAGAAGAACCAATGCCCAGATTGCAAATGGGTAAATGGTCAACACTGGAAGGGCTGCAAAAGCAAGAGCTGAGCAAGGGAGATCTCCACGGAGATACCCACAGTGAGACAACTCTCAAAATCAAGTGGTTGTGTAGTTTTTTAAAGAGAAAGTTTTAGTTGCTTG
This sequence comes from Royoungia palumana, assembly GCA_038089855.1. Classification (NCBI taxonomy): domain Eukaryota; kingdom Fungi; phylum Basidiomycota; class Agaricomycetes; order Boletales; family Boletaceae; genus Royoungia; species Royoungia palumana. The sequence continues at coordinate 8,365 of JBBPLQ010000714.1, forward strand.
GAGTGGATTGTAAGAGAGGAAGATACAAGTTGATTAAACTGAGGACTATCAAAGTACATCTCAGGTATTTATACTACTCTATAATGTTTGTATGTATTTGTGTTATTCTAGAATGTTCCATCAAGGTAAACATATGATTGGATGATAAGTAAGAATGGAATGATATCATAGATAAGGCACTGCCTTGTGGCACATCATATAGAAGAGAAGCGTTATGTGTTTAATAGAATGGAACCATAGGGCATAGGGTTAATGTATACATATGGGGATAGATCTTAATTGGTGCCTTGATGTGTGGCAGCCAATCATGGGTTGAATCCTACATAGGCATGACATGAGGTTTTGGATGCTGTGTCCACTAGGGACTTGTGTAAAGGAACAACATAAGGTTGAGTTGGCTTATGGAGTATAGGAAAAGGAATAGACTTGGTTATAGGAAATGGGATGAGATTTGAGGTGTTTGTAACACACAGTCCCTACCACAAGGATAGAGCCAGTGGACTCATACACTAAAATAAGAAACATGAATATAGAGCAGATAGAAGCTCGCTACAAAAAGAAATACAGGATGGGAAAAGCCTAAGTGACATCACCTAAAAGGGAAGGTTGGTGTCACAAGGTCAGTCTTTCTTCTTTTCCTTGGACATTGAACCATTAGACGATTATGATACAACCCCTTATGATAACCCATTCCCACCTATGATTTCAGACAATGTAATGTCAGAGACAACTCAGGATGAGCGCAGCTGGGACAATAAACCAGTGCTTAATTCCTCTAACAAATACTCACAAAAATTCATCAGGACATTCTCTATGGAAAAGGAAATCACATTCTCAGTGGAGATAACAAGTGAAAACTCCCCCTTCCCTTTCCAAGCTTCCACCTTACTGGATAGCAGAGCAAATGTAATATTCATAAACAAACAATACATAAAAAGAAACAACATCCCTATGAAGAAACTCTCATGTCCAATCGGTGTCTTTAACGCTGACAGATCTCCAAACTCCTCGGGTGAAATAACCCACCATGTAGACATCAATCTCAACTTTGAAGGACACAAGGAGCATGCCAGGGCTGAGATTACCAATATTGAAACCCATGACCTAATCCTCAGATTTATATGGCCAAAGCACCACAATTTGGAAATTGATTGGTCAAACAGCAAGGTTAACCTGACATGTTGCCCTCTCCAATGTCAAGCTTCAGATTTCATAAGGAAAGTCGCATGTGAAGAAATCAAAGAAATCTATGATTACAAAATCTGTAAAAACCAAAAAGAAGAAAAACCAAAAATAGAAAAAAACCCTAGAAGAGTTCATGCCAAAACAATACCATGAGTATCTTGATGTATTCTCAAAGGAGGAATCAGAATGGATGCTGATCAGAAAGCCATAGGACCATGGGATAGAACTGAAAGAAACGTTCAAACCCAAAAAGGATTGAGTCATCCCTCTATCACCAGACAAACAGAAAGAAGTCTTAGACTTCATAGATGACCAAATGGAAAAAGGCTACATCTGCTCTTCTAAATCAGAACAAATGTCACCTGTGTTCTTCATCTCAAAGAAAGATGGACAGAAATGGATGGTCTAAGACTACCATTATCTCAATGAACACATGGTCAAAAATAATTATCTGCTACCCCTAATATCACAGCTTGTTGACAAGCTAAAACATGCAAAACTATTCACCAAAATGGATCTCAGATGGGGATACAACAATGTCTGTATCAAATAAGGAGATGAATGGAAGACAGCTTTCATTTGTTTCTGTGGATCATTCAAACCCCTCATTATGTACTTCAGATTATGCAACTCCCCAGCAACATTCCAACAAATGATGAATGATCTATTTGTTGATATAGAAGGAGTTGTGGTTGTCTATATCAATGACCTTATGATCTTCACCTCCACAGATAACCAAGCTGAGCATGACAAAATCATGTTGGAAGTCCTATGGAGATTAAAAGAAAATGACCTATTTATAAACTAGAAAAGTGCTACTTCTTGGTCAAAGAAGTGGAGTTCCTCGGCATGATTGTCAGAGTAAATGGGATCTCCATGGATCAAGAGAAAATGAAAGCAATTATGCAATGGCCCACACCCACAAGGGTCAAATACATTCATTCATTTCTAGGACTATGGGGAAAGCAGATGCATTGTCATGAAAAGAAGACCAGGCAGTAGGAATAGAAGAAGACAATAAAGGAGTCATGGTTATTCCTGAAACACAGATCTGCCCAATTGAGGTATCGCTAAAGGATCAAGGGGATGCCTTCCTTGAAAAACTCTAACATGAACAAATGAAACTTCCCACACATATAATCTCCACATTAAAGAAATGTGGATATGGACTAAAAGGAATCCAAAACAAAAACATATTACAAAAACAAAATAGAATCTATGTACCAAAAACACTCCACATGGAACTTACAACCATACATCATGACACTCTAGTTGCAGGGCATTCCAGATATGACAAAACCTTAGAACTTATGTCACAAAACTACATATTGCCAGAAATGACTAAATTCATCAAAACCTATGTATCAAGATGTGAAAGATGTGCATGGCTCAAAATGGGAAATCAACCCCTGTCAGGGAAACTACAACTCTTAGAACCACCAAATGTACCCTGGGAAGACATCTCCATAGATTTCACAGATCTTCCCCTTTCACAAAACTACAACTCAATTTGCATAGTTGTGGATCACTTCTCCAAAGAAGTTGAATTCATACCCATGAACAAAACATGCACCTTGCTAGAATTGGTGAAATTATACCTTCTGTTATGACAACCCCAGGTAGGGACTGGCGTTAACTCAATGGCTTGAAGGTTCTGATGTTCGAAGATAGGGGTTCCGAAGGTTTCGAAGATAGGGGCTTCTGTCAGATGACAAAAGGTCAAGGTTTTCGATAAGTCTGGGGTTCTGACGTTCCAAGATAGGAGTTCTGGAGGTTCCAAAAATAGGAGTTCTTGCTGAACGGCAGGAGTCAATGGTTCAAAGACAGAATACCCTTGCTAGAGGGGTTTCAAGAGTTCAAGGGATCCCTAGCACGTTGTAGGGGTTCGAAGGGTTCAAGAGAGGGCTCTCCAGAGAAGGGGAGAGTTCAGAGGGCGACAGTGGTTGAGCACAGTAAATTGAGTAGAACTAAGCTGGGGAGTACAGGCATGTATCCTACAGCTTATATAGGGTACAAGAAGGGCTGAGTTAGGTCAGCGGAATGGGACACCCTCTGGAGGTTTATTGAATGAAAAAGGATGAGGAAGGAAGAGACGATCCCCAAAGGGAACAGAACAGGGTTCCTAAGAATAACGGAGAAGAAAGGGAGGAACACCATGATACAAGAAAGGTAAAAGGGAGGAGGGAGGAAGATCATAAATGACTGAGATCTTAGGCTGCGGTGCAGTAGGCATACTGTGGATCTGGGACTACATGTTCCGATGTTGGATTTCCTAAAATGGAAATCCTTGGAAGTGAAAATTTTAAGGAGAGAAAGAAATCAACTGTCTTTGGATGAAGAGAGAACAGTGGCCATGAACCTGTTCTGTACATATGTTAAAAGGAAGAAGAAGTCATAACACCTTCACCATATATGGAAACATCATGGCCTACCTAGATCTATCATTTCAGATCGTGGGCCACAATTCACCTCACAACTTATGAAAGACATATGCAAAAACCTAGGCATAGTTCCAAAACTGAGCACAGCTCACCATCCTCAAACGGATGGACAAATAGAACTTATGAACTGCAAAAGACAACAATTCCTTCGACTATTCTGTGCAGAAAATCAATTGGAATGGTCTAATTGGCTACTGATCACACAGTTTAGCTACAACTCAAAAAGGAATACATCTACCAAATATGCACCCTTCGCAATCACACACTCATACATGCCATGTATGAGAATAGAACCACATGTTTCCAACACACCCACTGTTACAAACACTTCAAATCTCATACCATTTCCTATGACCAAGTCCATTCCTTTCCCAATACTCCATATGCCAACTCAACCATATGTTGTTCCTCTATACAAGTGTCTAGATGACACAGCCCCTAAAACCTCATGTCAAACCTATGCAGGATTCAACCCATGATTGGCTGCCACACATCAAGGCACCGATTAAGATCTATCCCCTTATACACATATTAACCCTACACCCTATGATTCCATTCCATCAACACATGCTATGCTTCTCTTCTATATGATATGCCACAAGGCTATGCCTTATCTATGACATCATTTCATTCTTACCTATTGTCCAATCATATGTTTACCTTGACAGAACTTTCTAGAACTACACAAATATGTACAAACATTATAGAGTAGTATAAATACCTGAGATGTACTTTGATAGTCCTCAGTTTAATCAACTTGTATCTTCCTCTCATACAATCACTCTAAGCAATAAGTCTTTCCATCTTTACTACACAACCACTCGATTTCGAGAGTTGTCTCACCCATTGTGGAAACATTTATAAAAGATATGCAAGATATATTAAAATAAACAAAAGAAAACATCCTGCAGGCACAGGAACTGTTACACACCATTCCTCTGAGTAACTCTATACCTCCAAAATACAACTCCAGCACCCTTGTGCACCTTCAATACCTCATCCACAGTATCTCTGTCCCTCCATCACATTCCATCACTTACATCCATATTACATAAGCACAATAGATTACATCACATCCCAACATGCATCTGCACCTCAGTCTCGGACTCTGTCCAGCACTGAGGTGAGATCCCATCTACTTGTACTGTACCTGATACTTATACCTTATAGTGTATTCCTACAGGTTATGAGCCCCATGCTCTAATCAGCGGAGAAATACAAATGGAGAAATGTGCATATACTCACTGAAATGACCAGCACTATGCCTGAGAAGATCAAGCTTCCAAAGCTTGACACGTCCAGTAAAGAGTGGACTACCTGGAAGAGTCGACTTGAGATTGTTGTGGCCAGTCAAGGACTTAGTGGGTACCTTGATGTCACAATGACAAAACCCATAGATCCTGCAACTGGACAGTCAGTTGGATGGACGGTGACAACTTCTGATGAGACCAAAGCGGTCACTGAGTATACAGCAGCCCTACAGACCTGGATTGAAAAGGACACAAAGGTCTGCTGAAAAGTCTAAAAGCTAGCTGAATAGGAGTAGCTAGGGTGTTGGGTAAGTAAGTGCGAGGTTTGGGATTCGTCCCAAGGGGTCCCTAGTGGGTCTGGGATGAAGTCCTGAGTGAAGGGGATGACTTCCAGGAAGTCCGAGTGAAGTCCTGGACAGTCCGAGCACAGGAGGAGTGATTGGAGCGGTTGGGAGTGGTTGATTGGGGCTGGAAAGGCGTCGGAAGGTCGGTCGGGTCATCAGAAAGGCTGGTAATGGACAGATAGATTGATAGGAAGGTAGATAGGTACAGAGGAGTCGTCCGGAGGGAGTAGATATCGTCCGAAAGGTGGTAAAAAGCTTCCTAGACAGGGCTAGGTACAGGAATTTATAGTCTGGGCATTTCCCAGACTGTATAAACAGTCGCAAAGCTTGGAAATAGCTAAATAATGAATCTATAGTATGTAGACCTACTGCCGAGTCAAGTCCAGGGCATAAGAATGAAGTCCGGAGCATGGGAAAGTAGTCCGAGGTAGTCCGGACCATGAGAAACCCACTGGGAATAGTCCGTACTGTGGGAAAGACGACCAGACTATCGAATACGTGTCTGGAATGTATGCGATGGGACTGGAAAGTGGACGACGGGGCCGGAAAGTGGAGAATTGGTCCGGAAAGTGGACGATCAGGCTCGGGAATGGATAATTGGGCCCGGAAAGCATGCATCGGTCTCGGGATGAAGCCGGGATATCTACCTAGAGCTGTCCCAAGCTCTACACCGCCACACCATTGCTAATATGATCCCTAATTCCCTCTTCGTCCACATCACCAAGAAAGCTAGCACCCACAAGTTCTTCACCACACTCAGTGCTCGTTTTGAGCAATGTTCTATTGTGGTTGGTGCAGAATTGCAATGTCAACTGGGTGAGATCAAGTTAAAGGAAGGAGGGGACACACATGCGCATATAGACAAGATCGTCAGTCTATGCAAAGAACTGGCCTGTATTGGATGACCAGTCTCTGACGATGACCTCTTTAACATCATATATGCATCTCTTCCATGTTCCTATAACCCTGGACTAGCTTCTCTTTTGGCCACAATGCATCTAAACCAGAAAACCATCAGTCCCGATGACTTAATGGATATTGCGGTCAAAGAGTACGATTGGATTACCTTGCAGGACGGTGGGAAATCCAAGGGCAAAGTGATATCAGACGATGTGGCCTTCGGCGCTGACACATCTAAAAACTGGAAGGGTCAGTGAAAGAAGTTCAAAGGTGCCTGTCATAACTGTAGATGGACTGGACACAAGACCAACGAGTGCTGGGAGGAAGGTGGTGGAAAAGCTTGTCAAGGTCCAAAGGGTTGGAAATCCTGTGGCAAGAAGCCCAAGGAGAAGGACTCTAAGGAGTCGAAGGGTTCCACTTCTGCAAATACTGTAGATCAACCTGATTGCACATGGATGACAATGGATGCAATTGAATGCTCCTACTTGGCCTGCACTGACACAGGAAATGTTCCTGAACTATACAATAGCAGTGCCTCACAGTACCTATCCCCCTCCCATGAATGTTTCATTAACTTCGTCGCTATTCCACCTAGGCTTATTCAAGGGGCAGACAATGGAACCTTCCACACCATTGGTCAAGGAGACCTACCCATTTACCTTCCTAATGGTGACACTCATTCATGTATCCTGTTGAAGGATGTCTTGTATGCTCCTAGTATGTGCGTCACACTGGTATCCATAGGTTGTCTGGCAAGCACTGGTTGTCATGCTGTCTTCAATGGAGATCTCTGCCAGATCTTCAACCCGCAGCGTCAACTTCTTGGTCAGGTTCACATTATGAACAGCTTATATCAAATGCAAAATACCTACTCAGCCCCTACTGCAGCAGCAGCAAAGGGAGATGAACTGATCTCTATGTAGGATCTTCATGCTCACCTGTCCCACATTGGCATTGCAACTATCCATGATATGTTGGCCAAAGGGATGATCACTGGTGTTACCCTGGACCCTACTCAAGCTGAGATGGGGCAATGTGCTGCATGCAAGTATGGAAAGGCTGTTTGAAAGCCTATCGGCACTGTTTGTGAGCCACAAAGGACAGCAAAACTTGGTGATGAGGTCCATACTGATGTTTGGGGA
>JBBPLQ010000715.1:0-15604 GCA_038089855.1 Royoungia palumana
CCATCGCAATTCTGTGGGCTGCCCAATGTCTTGACCCAACGGTCATTCGTAACGGAATCGTCGGTACAGAAGGTGTCAAGCCTTACAACATCCTCATCCTGTTCTTCTCTCTCGCTTACATGGCAATAACGCTCGACATCACTGGGATACTTCGGGCTGCAGCATTCTGGGTCAGCAACAAGGGTGGCGACAATGGCTGGAGGCTATATCTTTATTTTTATATCATGCTCACTTTGCTCTCTATTCTGCTGGGTAATGATCCCGTCGTCCTCTCTGGTACTGCATTCTTGGTCTATTACACGGAAATCGCAAAGCTCGACCCCAGAGCGTGGATCATGGCAGAATTTGCTGCTGCCAACACTGCCAGCATGGTCTTGTTTGTTGGAAACCCCACTAACGTGCGCTTTCTCACATCAATTCCACGCCTAAACTAATCGATTGTACGCAAGGTTGTCATAACCGAAGGATTCAGCGTCAATGATGCGGCTTTTACAGCATATACCATCCTCCCCTTTCTCGCCTGCAATATCTTTTGCTTTGCCGCGCTCGCATTCCAATTCCGCAAACATGTCCCGCGGAAATTAACTCGTACTCCTCACAAGGACCCCCGACACGCATTATTGGACCCTGTCGGTGCTTGGGTCGGCAGTCTTATGCTTGGTGCAACGCTCGTCCTTTGTCTCGTCGTCAGTTTCTTTGGAATCGACGTTTGGATGATCAGTTTACCATTCGCTTTCGCCAAATTCCTATTCGATCTTGGGTGGGATTACCATCGGTACTCCCGTGGCATCCCGATGTTAGGTCGTGGGGACCCCGATGCGGTGAGGGAAGACCTTGAAGAAACTCAGAGTAATTCCTCAAGTCCATCTTCACGAACGAATACCTCTCACATGGATAAAGTCTCAGATCCAGAGTTGCATCTGCAGCCCGAATTCCCGAGAGCCGAGACCTCAACATGCCCGGAACCCCTTCCGCCACCCCATGCTGAGATGAAGATGCCGACAATCATCCAGAAGTACCGGTCGTACAAGGTCGCCCTTCACGCCACACTCGATGAACGTTTCCCAACTTTCATCACTGCTTTGCCACGTTTGCCCTTTGCCCTCATCCCCTTCGCGTTTTCCCAATTTATCCTCATCGAAGCCCTTAATCACCAGGGATGGGTCAACATCTTTGGTGGCTGGCTTGTTAGCGCCTCTCACAAGCAAGTACACCCGACCATCTGGTTGATCGGCGTTCTCGGTGTCATTCTGTGCAACCTCGCAGGAACCAACATCGGGGCCACTATCCTTCTCACTCAAGTCGTTCGTGCGGCAGATCTCCCATACGACGCCAACCGCGCTGCTGCCATTGCTCTGGCAGTAGCGTCCAATATTGGCGCAGTTAGTTTTACCTTCTCGGCTTCCCTTGCTGGTCTCCTCTGGCGCACCATCTTGGGTCAAAAGGGGATCCAGGTGAAGCAGAGGGATTTCGCCTTTTGGAATCTCTTACCACTGTTGGTGATGACAACTGTGGGACTTGGCGTTGTTTCTGCAGAGATGGCGGTTCTATTTCCGTAGCACTCGTGACAGGAGCATGATGCAAACCCTAACGGACGCGCAAGCACTTCCCATGCATGAGGAACAAAATAGCGTCCTGGGGCAAGCTTGCGCTCCAAAGATGGCAAGCCGAGAAAAGGGTAGGAGCGGCGTGGACAAAGACCTTGTCGGGAGGTCGATTATCTATTCGATAGACGCTTGCATTTTGCGGACAAGCATATGTTCATATTGTGAACAATCAATTTTCACATGCATGCGTCGTTGGGGTTTCTATATCATCATCACGGTTAGACATGTATCCATACACTCCTTCCTTTTTGCTGTTATATCAAGATTTCCACTTATACCCTTGCATCGGATTATCTATATCTTTAACTCCTGTCGATGCCCGGGGATCGCCACTACTAATCGATGATCGATAATGTTAGTTTGACATGGGCATCGTAACAGTTATCGGTAATCAGACGTTCCAGATAGAACATTACCCTCCATCGCTCACGTGATCCGGATGCATTCACTTTTACCCAAGCCACGTCATCAGATCTGTGTCGGTGCCATCACCAGTGATGCTCGCGTGTTAACTCCATGAGTTTTCAAGGGCACCGTCTCGCGGCGAGCCGCTAAGGAGACCGCGGAGAAACTCGAATTTGATTATTTGACTTCTCATTGACCAAGATCATTCAGACCGGTGTTCTTTGCGCTTCGAGAAGATGGAACATGGGAGAAGGGGTGCGTCCCCAGCAAAAAAAGAGCTATGCAGCTCTGCAGAGTCCGAATGGCTGGGGAGAGACGCGCAGCTGACCGGCCGACTGGCCCTCGGGCCTCGTGCGTGTCTTTGCAATCGTGGCGGGTACAACATCGATGCCACACACTGCTTCGCCAACCCGATGTCGTGTGTAGATGTTGATCGGGCCACAATGAGATCGGGGGTCAGAGCACTTGCTGTTGGAGTGAGGCAGATTTGGAACCCGACGATCGCATGGTGGCGTTGAGAAGTGGATACTAACGTGACATCCCCTCCCGAAATGCGAGAAGAAAGAATGGGCAGATATTCTACGTGGAATGGAGTAAGCGACAGAATAGCGGAAAGAGAGGCTGTCCGCGTACTTTCCAGTCCGAGAATGTACAAGTTATGATTTAGACACCGATGAGGAATTTCCGCCGGTCGTGCGGTACGCGAGGTCGACTGGAAAGCACGCTGCAGTATGAAAAAACGGTCGGCTGCCACTACAAAGCTGAAGAAGAGCAAATAGGTTGACAAGGGCTACGACGTGTGCAACTCACCAATCAAACAAGTTGAACAGCTTTCCCTGCGGAATGGGCGCCCGACACGCTATCCCCATGATGGCCCTTTGGACTCCGACGCACAACAAGACGAACAACAGAATAAGGCATGTCATCATAATGCATCAGTGCGAGTCATCGGATCCCCGGTAGGCATGGTAATCATCAGCGAACGATTTTATTTCCGCAGGAGTCGCGGCAGGACTGCGAGTTACCGCGAGTTTGCTGGTAAATTCGGCTTGCAACATGAGTGCGAAGTAGCCGGGTGCCGCCGCCGCCGTTGAGGCCTGACGCACCGACTGGGTGCGCATGAGGTATTAGAGGCACTTCATGAGATCTAGATCGGTGTCGCGTTGAGTGGGTACGTCACGGCACTATCATGCCAGACAAACCGCAGGGGCAGTGTATATATTAAAGTTTGTTTCACCGCCTTGATTCAGGCTAAGCTGGGTCTCAGCATCTGATTGCCTCCATTCTGGGGGTACCCTAGGTCCTGTAGCATTTGTAGGAGAAACTATAACACTTACAGTTTAATTCCGAGTTCCGTTTGGCCTGTGTTTGGTTTATGTAATGTCACAAGTTGAACGACTGGTCGTCACTGTCAAGAAATTCGGTGTCCAGAAATCGCTGGAGGTCAGTTTTCTATGTCCAAAAGTCAGATACATGCGTGCGTTGCTTCTTCGGCGCTAAAATCTTTGACTCGGAAGAAAATTGCCATAGGCGCCTCACGTGGCATACCATGTAATCATATGATCGATTTCACCAGACGCTCAGCCAACTTCCTGTGGACACTGGAGCACTCCCGACTTTCAATCATTCGATATGTCAGCGCGGTCATTCACAAGTCATTCTGTGGATCGTTCTCGCTTTCTTTCCGTGCAGCCTCAACGGAAGCTCTACGCACTGGTATTCCATGCACCTGGTAGGATGTTGCGTACAGCTTGTCCCCGGATCTTCCTATCCTGTCAAGGTTGTCAAATTATCTCTATTTATGGCATTTCACAGGTACATTAACTCGCAATACTGTTACGGTCACGGACGCTTCGATCTCAATAAATTCGTGTCGCATCTTATGATTTTTATACTTTGCAAGTTAAGAGTCGGTTCATGGAGTATGCCATGCTGTGTCTCCATGTGTGTCCAAACTCAATCCAACTTTGCTGTTAGTGCAAACTAGAACCTGAGCTCCGTGATACGCTTCCATATATCCTGCTTGCCTTGCTGCCAACTACAGAGATTCAAGGACATGGGTCCAGAAAGAAAGGGTTATAGTGATGCATCTCCGAGTCATGACAATTTTGGTAGTTGCTCTGCATCGTTCTCCAACATGTTAATTACCTAGCCGAAGAGGTCCAAATGATGCTGTAGCTTCCAGCCACAAAGTGATAGGTGACCTACTTCACCAAGCTCCGCTGAGGATATAAGTCCACTTTTGAGCAATCCTCGGACTTAATCAAGTAACAATATTATGTCGAATTGACCAAATGCGCATTATTTGGACGCGCTCCTATCTCCGCTTTCGGGGGAACGAGGACAGCCAAAAGCGTCTCATCAGAACTCTCGATATCAAGCTCGGAAAAGTGAAATCCTGTGCTGCAGTCGTGTTGCCAGTGGACGCTATGTAGTTTACTTTTCCATTTATGTCATCTGGGGTATAGATAACAATATTATTCTGGGGCTGAAAGACCCTTTTCACTGTGAGATCGAGAATGGGCCGGTAACGGATAACTACTGATCACGGCGGACTTACATCGTGTCCGGTAGCTGCCCACCCACCCAAGCGCCTTAGTTTCAAACATGTTCATCCCTCGTGCACTTTCACCGGCATGAGGATCACTGTGGTCACTTCTATGTACTACGTCATCATTTTTAAGAGTGCTCGGCCGCCGCGGCGCACTCGGTGCTGCACTGTACTAAAAAACCCGCCTCTTTCGCAACACGAATGATCATTGATCAACAGATTAGCAATCCCCTTGGTTGGGTATTGATATGATCTAAAAATGAAGAATACAATGAGCATACTCACTTGAACGTGACCGGGCGACGGAAATATAAAGTTAGATGTGTCAGAGTGAAAAGCAAAAGATATGGTGAGAATTATTGCGAGAATAAAATAAGGTATAGTAGATTGATGATCATCCTATGCTGGTTGTCATTTGGCAACGATGAATCCTATGTTCCCCGTCGAGTGTGGCAATGTATACGTCTTTTCCGATGGTATACAAGCGGCCGAAGACGAGGAGAATATAGAAGACGATAAACCCATCTTAAAGAAAAGTTGGAACCCGATGTTATGAAAGACAGCAAAGGATACAAATTGACGCGGCTAAGGAGTTTAACGTCGATTCGAAGGCTAATGAGGAAACCGAATCAAGGTTGCAACGTACCACGCAAAGCTACAAAATTTTTGGATATGAATATAATCATGCACTGTTGCAGATCCCAAGGAGTGGCACAGCGGCGAAGGTGCCGTAGAGAGATGAGAACGAGCAACGTAGGGTGAGAAGGCACAGACCAATGAGGCTTGCACAACGGTTCCGTGATCTAACTGCTGTCGTATCCGATTTCAGCGACGAGGTTCACCAGTGAATACCTACGAGACATACAAATTCAATGCCATCATGTATATCCGGCAGTTGGACTCGTCGGGGATCAACGCAACCGGCCCGCCCGAGTCAATCCAGATCACTTCTGTGTATCAGACATTTCCAGCGAGCCAAACGTGTTTCAGACGTAGGCGATCCAACAATTTCAGCAGTTTGACCCCCATGATGTGGCCTCCAGATCATCGCGATTGTCGCTTAAACGATCAAAAGAAAAGGATTCCTAGTGACGATTGGACAAATGCGCGGCGAAGAGTACGTGGCAACTCACCGTACGACACTGCCTCAAGGGTCATGCCATCCAAGCGCGATCTCTCGAACTACGGATCAGCCGCAAGAGTAGATGATGGATGACATATCGTCACGGTGGTCCGACTACCACCCCACGGGCACCGGTGCATCTGCATCATGTCCATCCTTTCTGAGGGACAGCCGCGAGTAAAAAAGGACCCTGGCTACGCCGAAAATGCTGTTTTTGCACTCTATACTGGAATTGATTATTACTGACAGCGGATTGCGGGGGAACGCTGCGGCGAGAAAAAAAAAACTGGAAATTACTGTAACAAACAACCGACTCGCAAAATTATCATCAATAGATTAGATAGAATCTAACATATGTACACAGCTGACGCCGCATGGCGCACTAGGAGTCAAGGGGGCTTGCACGCCAGACATCACCTAAACCGTTTCTCGGTGGATCATTGCGTGCTTTAAGTCAGGTTTCATTACGCGCTCGATTCAAGCATCATTGTCGACACAGGGGATCGCATCTCCACTCCGCGTGCACGACGATGATACAGTGGAAGACCAACCCCATGAATATGGTATTGTTCTCCAACCAGTTCCTTGACCGCGACCATTAATTTGTCTAAACGCGTCACGATAGCGAACGCGGTCGCCACGCCCACAGAGAATGTTCTGTGATAGGAATTAGGAGAACGTCGCGGAGAATGGGGATTTGGACATACAGATACTGCAAGCTCTCGAGAGTTTCTTCTGTCAATACTTTCGGCAGACCGAAGTCTTCTTCCGATTCTTCGTGCACGACGTTCAGGCCGTGATGCCGTTCCATGAAGCGATTGAGGAGTGGGCACGGTGTAACTTGAGGAAGTGGATTCCCAGTTCGAAGAGAAGATGATATCAAAGCTGATGAAGGTGTGTAAGAGACTCGTAAAGAAAGGATAATCACATACACATAACGGCCAGCACATCTCCCTGGAAGTCGGCATCTGATAACCGGGTCCGTCTTAAGAATGCAAGTGTCCACGCCGGCTCCATTTGCTCTAGCACCGACGTCAACTGAGAGAGTAGATTCAATATCTGGCTGCAGTGGTCCGTAAGCGACGGCATAGCACAGAATGAAGGCAGGCCATACACTTGTAATTCTAAGATTCGCTGATATCTCTCTGCGGGCCATTTACCCCGCAGGGAAAACTGGAAGGCATAAGCAGAGAATTAATCCAATAGTGAGTTTCTGGACGAACCTCATACATCACGTTCTGTTTTAATACCAATGATCTCTTCAATTTGCTTACGATGGCAAGAATGTGCTGAACGATTACAGCTGTCTCACCCTCTTTCTTTGTACTCGCGAATGAAATCACGGAGCAATATATGGCACCGATCTCGCATGTAGTTGTCGCCATGGTCTTTCGTTGATACAGTCGAATTGTCGTCGATGGTGGCAAAAACGAGAAGATGCTATGCAAATATTTAGTAGATAGTCATCAACGGAAGGAGAAAAAAAATACCCAGCAGCTGTGACACCAATTGTCACAAGAAGGAAACGTTTCTAGTCGACTGATTCAGAGAGCTTGATAAGTATTTCGATGTGAGACATACCCAGGCAACGTCAAAACCGTATCCTGGCGAGGTAGGGCTGACGAGATGTGTGTCTTGATACGAGTACCCGAAAACCTAGCCATCTTGGTTAGCTATGGAGGGTGCTGGGTAAATAATCGACATACCAATGCCGCAGTGACCCATATGATCAAGTTAGTCATCGGAGATGTAGGCCAATAAAGACGGATAAAGAAAAAGAAAGGGAAACAAGCGAAACATAACGCTGCTAAACCAAAGGGGTTTCCTTGGCTTGATCCTGACGATATATACCTGGTTCTCGTCACCGGACTGCGCTGTATGGGAAGTATAAACAAGCACAAACCACATTATTGTCCCAATAATTCCCCCAATGAAAGTGCTGATTATCCTAGTCACAAGTCCGAAAGTGGTGTCTCCCCTGAAGCGGGCAAGAGTAAACTGGCCCATAAACCTGTTTACTTTGAGATACCAGAAATTTTGCGACAGGAACATACAAACTTACACAGCCCATACGAATTTGTTTTCTTGTACACGTAGTAAGCCAGTGTGGAGGGGACTCATTATAGACACGTACTGTAAGCATACCCGCCGGATGACTTGAGGAAGGACGGAAGTGCCAGAAGGACTCCATTCAGATAAGTATTAGAATTTTCTGAGACAGCGCAGCTTGTGGAATGCCTCACTTGTTAATATGCCGGCTTTCAGGGCAAAGAGAGCGTTCCCGCCTCCTATCCCTTTGACTGTGTGATACATCCAGTTCACAGTCTTCTCCATTGCATTCTGAGGAGGCAAAGCATCAGGATCCCGACGAACTGCGTCCCCGAGGTCTGTCTGAGATGTCCAGTCTAAGCCAGGGATCATATCTATGAATCACCGAGAATCCGTCAAGACTTCTGTACGCATATGACACACAGAGATAAGCACCAGGATTCTCGTCATCGTCCCTTTCCACCGACTCGGATGGCTCCCATGTTGTCCGATGCAACAACTTCGACCAGTGAATCTTTGGGAACCACATCCTTGCGGTCTCTCTCTCAGTTTCCAGCCGAATTATCTCGCCAAGCTGAAAAAAAATTACTTTTAAAAGTAAGACCATTTGTGGTAGTCACATACTGTATCTTGCACGCTGGTGGCAAAGCGCATCAGGTGGTACTGATAGACGTAACAGTTGAACAGGTGCCTGTGAGGTATAATTTCCCGATCCACCGAGGAGTCATCAGTGGAAGCAAGCATGGCCCGATAAGGATCAAGGACGGCAAATCTTTAGGCAGCGATCATCAGTATTCGAAGTCCAATTTAAACGCGGGAAAAACCTTTTCTTGTTCACAAATTCATCTAGGTTAGACGATAGTTCACTGCGCAGGTCTTCATATTTCTTGATCCTATCTGCGCGAATCCGACACCTTCCTTCTCGCGTTAACCAGAAATTGAAAGAATACTTTCGTACGGCGCCGAGCCAATCGCACGCGCCATGGAGCCCGCGGTCACAACTTTTCAACAAGTCCTTACAGCTGGTGCCTAGTAGCTCGGTGGCTCTTGCAACGTGCGACTGTGAGTCGGGATGGGACATATGCACTGTTTCGAGGTCACAATATTGGAGAGATTCGAAAACCCCTACGGCCGTCTCGGCTCTGGTGGCGCGCGACAATGTCATATGGAAGAGCGAACTGTGCGAGTGAGTAGAATGATGAGTAGAATGTCTGTGAAACGAGTGCCGTCGTTTGCGCAGTACTGTATGGTGGTGCCCATGTGAGGTAACGTGACTGTGGTGATGATGGTGGGGATGATGCTGATAGTGTTGGTGTGAATGCCTCTGTGTCCCGCTATTCGAGGATCCGTGATTATCTACAACGGTAAGGGGTCGGTCGTGACCGGGGGACGGTGGGCGAGAAGGGACTGGAGAAGAGGTGATTGGTGTGGCGGGAGCTGACGGAACGGGTGTGAAGGGAAATCTCTCTCTTGTCGGGTCAATGAGTGTGTAGTATACATTCATGCCACCTGCGCGGACGATGAGCTGTCTTGTCAAAGTATGAAGTTGCGTATAATCCGTAGGCGCAAGACGAGAGTAAATAACATCAAGCCTTTGTAGACGGGCGGCAGACGCAAGCATAGCAAGAGCCCCTTCTGCTTTTTCAACCGCTGAAAAGATCGCAGCTGTGGAAAAGCCGGGAGAAGTAACATCTTGCTGCAAACGCTGGCGGTGTTCATTGGTCGCGGAAGCGAGGGAAGACAGGACATCTTGTAGACGCGCAGTGAAGACGGCAGATTCAGAGCTCGGGAATAAGCCAAAGGATAGGACGAGGGAAACAACAGAATGGAAGGTTAGCGGCAGTAAAATGGATTGTCCAATCTGAAGCTAAGTTAGTTATGTGCGGATACGTGGCTTTTTGGACAGACCAAATAGTTGGGGTATGGAAACAAGACCGCAGTTGTCAGAGAAATGTCTATATTTCCCTCTGTTAGTTACTATGAGGTAAAGGGGCAATGATGATCTCACCGATACATATACATCCAAAAATGATTGCGATAGTGAGTGGACCAGGACCCACGCGTGATTTGATATATAATAAGACGGAACATCCGACAAACATAAAAAGGGCCATGATGACGCTAGGCTATAAATTTTCGTAAATTAACCGCAGATGCCAAAAAGAATTCACAACTCTACTCACCGCTGTTTCAAGGTACTGGCCTGCGATGATATTTGCGACAGCAGCATGTGGATTCTTGTTAGAACGTGCAATATATGCTAACTTGATACCCAAACAAGACCACCTATGAAGGGGAGTCAGGTATATAGCGGGATTAATAAAAATTATACTAACGCCCAACTGAGAGTCGCGAATATCAAGATTCCGAGTTCCCGTTGAAGTACTGCAATGAACGGATCGCTTGGAGGAGAAAGAAACGACGCTACATTATTTTAATCAGCTCGATATGAATCCCGGATGAAAGCGTGAGCGATCTACCAATAATGATCAAGAAGGCGGCCTGAAATTAGAATTAGAGTGAGGGATGAGAAACCGGAAGATTGAGAACTCAACCTGGCCCATCGTATTCAACGTTTCCGGAATGAGAAACAACAAAAGGCTAATCCAAGCAGCCAAAGCAGACCGCAGAACTGGTTTCCATTTCGACCAGGTGAAATTTGCAGGCACCCAGTGTAACGAGGGTGGAATCCTCAGAGTACGCCAGAAAGGTACCGACGAGAGAATCGTGTCCGCAGCGGAATTGTCGACTGAATATTTTCCGTCGCCACCCTTTTCCCTGTCCAGTAAGGTGTTACTCAAAGAGTCAGGAGGACCGGCTGTCGGAGCGGTATTTGATTCTCCTGAACGTATCCTAACTTGAAGTTGCGGGCGAGGCAAAGGCGAGCTATCTTTCTCGAGACCACTTGACATCGCAGTGATATTGAGATATGGATCGACCGAGTCAGCAACAGACTCGGACTTTGAAGTGGACTAAAGGATGAATATCTGATGCCAGTGTCACGGTGTCAGCTGATGGAATGCTAATTGGGCGGCCCTAAACTTACGTCATACTACCCATCGACCCCGAACTTGCCCGCGCTGGCAGGTGGCTCTACAACTGGTCTGTCACGATGCAACATCGAAGGTGATATCGGAATCGACGAAAGTTGAGCATATGAACCTCAGATCGAACGGCATCATATCATATTAAGATCGACCGCACTCGCAGCTTCACAATGGCACCTTCCCCACGCATGATCACGATCAATTGATCACTGGCAACCCGACGACGCCTCATAGTTGCTTGTTTCAATTCAGAAGGACATGTATATCGGAGAGATGTACGAACATGTACTTCAGCTCTATTTTCTGTGTCTTAAGGTCTTTGAACATGTCCGGGCCCCAACACTCTAGCCCGCCGTTTCTATCGATCAAACTACACCGTGAGATTGGGTGGATTGTTGCAACGGGCCCTCCATGAACTGTATTCCACTAAGTTCCCCCCCAACTCCACTCATATGAACCCTATTTTCATGTTCCTTCAGATTGAGCACTAGACAAGGGGGAAAGCAGTATACAAGGAAGCTCTGCAACGCCAACGATACTGCTATGTAGAGAGACTGTATGTCAAATTGGTTTGGATATATGCACATATGTGAATTTCAATGATGAGGCACCAACTCTTGTTTACTCACTGGTGCAGGAACATTGTAGTTTGCAACTTCCATAGCGGTAGCTGCAAAATTACTGAGACAAGAAAAGAAGATCTGGTTAGACTCATCCATGCGATGAGGATAGATGCACATTGCAAAATAAACCTCCTGTCCCGGACCAGGATTCGTACAATATCATTCACCTTCCAACTTTTGGGCGGTTTAGAACGCCAAGACTCCCAGTCGTCCGCGCCGAAATAACCAAACGCAAAACAAACAGAAGGGCTTCGAACCCGAGTGTAGGAAATTGTGAAAATACAACAAACTCAGACATTGGGATTCTGGTATCACATACGTGGACACCTGAAATGTGAGCTTCCAAGGCTAGCGGAAAAAGGATCACGTGTGATCAAGCGTAGCGGAGAGGGTAGCACTCACAGGTAACTCCGCTATCCGGACCAATAGCTAGCATCAGGAGACTGACGCACACAGCATACCTCACAATGAAAGCAATAACCATGACAGTCACGACCAATCGGGAAGATGTCAAAAAGCGGCCTGGACCAAGAGGTAAAATAACATACTGTCCATTGCGATCCGAAAGATGTATGGACCCCACATACGGAGTTGGTACCAAACGAGACCTGGTAGGCACTACAATCTGCCAGTCGTTCCAATTACATAAAAGCCGATATCGATCACATCTAACGTGGTCAATATAGAGGGATCATCACGAGGTCAGTCATATTTTCTTCGGAGTACACCAGGGAAGATTCTTACTCCTGCATAAGGGAGTCCGTCAGATGCACCAGTTGTTGGGTCACAGATGAAACTTACATTCGGAGTCCAGCTCATACCACCCATATCTGTATTTACTCAGCACCAAAATTTGAATATGTTGTAAAATATTCCTTACAAAGAATATTGTCCCTGTAATCAGGTCAGCACACCATAGTCCCTTGCATGTTTTGTGGACGTACATCACTAGGAAAAACTCAGATATCGTACACTCGTGTATAGAAGAGTTACCAAGTTCCATTTTCTGGCCTTTTGTAGCTTTGACAGCCTAACTAATAATCCCCCCATGAGCGGCACCTGTAGTGGATGTCCTTCTCCTTGTCTTAAACTCATCACTCTCGTCGATTTGGGCTAGTTGTTTAGGAATTATGGGTGAGATCAGTTCCCAAATAACGCACACACCGTTCTGTAATATTGTTAGCGCCTGGCAACATGTCTCTATTCCTTTTTCTGACTTAGTACTCAGTACTCTGTCAGAATAGCCGCATTAGTGTGTGAGGACTGTCGAATTAGCTATGTAGCATTGTTCCGCCTGACCGCTCGGAAGTTGTGAATTTCGCCTAGTACATAAACATCGCCAAAAGGTGGTCCGCAATCATCAGTGTCTCAAAAACAGAGTGAGCATGTAATTCCACTATGGATGACGATACGAGTACAAACGAAAAGCGCACCACATTCACATCAATTCGGACCTACATACGATCGCTCCTCCCCTGCTCACGATGTGTGCAAGTACCAGCATACTGCGACGCTCGAGTAAAAATACATAGCTCCAACAAATGGTACATGAATGCACACCCTCTTTTTCCTATGCTCCAAGGGCATTTTACATCTTCTGGTCAAGGTTGATGTGCACGCCCTTGACACTGGTGTAACTAAGACACGTCTATCAGCGGACTAATAACGGGAATGTCACGGATCAAAACGCACTTGGCTAGAGCATACTCGCCCAGTTCCCTTCCAATACCGCTTTGTTTGAACCCGCCGAATGGGACTTGCACATTCAAGTTGTTTGTACAGTTGACCCATGCCGTGCCAGCCTTGAGCCGGTGGGCTGTCTTGACAGCCCGGTTCAAGTTCTGCGTAAATACAGCTGCAGCCAGACCGTATGTCGTGTCGTTTGCCTGTCGGATAACCTCCTCGTCGTCTTTGAACTTGATAACAACACCGACAGGACCAAAGATCTCTTCTCGGACGATCTTCATGTCCGGAGTAGTGTTGGTAAAAACGGTGGGTTTAATAAAATAGCCCTCCGTGCCCAAGCGTTCTCCGCCAACCTCAACTGTAGCACCTGCCTCTTTTCCGGATTGGATGTAACTCATGATACGCTGCAGAAGATGGATGTATAAGACATGGAAGAAAAATAGTAAGTTGTGTGCAATCACTGACGTCAAACTGAATGTTGGACACTTGAGGACCCTGGAAGGTCTCCGGGTGGAAGGGGTCCCCTACGTTTAGAGACCGAGTCTTCTCAACAAAACGCTTGAGGAACTTATCGTAGATGCCCTCCTGGACGAAGATACGTGAGCCAGCACAACATGTCTGACCGTGATTCCAGCTGGCGACGACGTCAGCCCTCAGTTTCACTCGAGTCCAATGCGAAGACGAACAAGATTCCGAATGCGGCCCAGTTCACGGCCTGTTCTATGTCTGCATCATCGAAGATAATGTTGGGACTCTTTCCACCCAACTCCAAGGTCACGTTCTTTAAGTTGCTCTTTGCGGATGCCTCCAAGATCCTGCGACCCACAAGCGTAGAGCCAGTGAAGGCTATTTTGTCGATCTTCATGTGGTGGGAGATGGCATGGCCAACAGTGTTGCCGTAGCCGGTAAGAATATTGACGACACCAGGAGGGAAACCGGCCTCATTGATGAAGTGACACATACGAATCGCAGTTAAAGGAGTGAACTCAGAAGGTTTGAGAACTATCGTGTTTCCAGTTGCCAGCGCTGGGCCAAGTTTCCAAGACAGCATGAGCACTGAACGTACAGAGATCAGTGAAAAGCGACGCCTGATAGGTTCTCCACTGACGAGGGAAGTTCCAGGGAATGATTTGACCAACAACGCCAATAGGCTCGTGACGAGTGTAAGTCAATTTTGCTTCGCTTGTCTAAGAGAGTTCCGTGAGGGGCTCAAAGCTAAATAACACTTGAGGGACCTACTTCCTGTACTTGACCAGAAATCTTGTCCGCCCAGCCAGCGTAGTAGCGTATGGTGTCAATGGCACCTGCCACGTCCGCATTCCTGGCCCAGTTGAATGTTTTGCCTGCAAGACCCACACTGGATAAGCAGTAGCATCAATATGAGTATATGCGGTGACAGCACCATTATCGAGCGATTCAAGAGCGGCAAGCTCGTCTGCGTGATCCTCCATCAATTTGGCGAGCTTTCCGAGAAGGATACTTCGCTGAAGACCAGGGGTATTCAAACCCCACACGGTATCGAATGCCCTGTGAGCGGCCTCGACAGCAGTGTCAACATCCTTGGCAGTAGCTTCAGAGACGGAAGTGATAGCCTTTCCGTTCGCTGACAAGCGAGGCCGATCAGGCAGATTTGAAAAGAACGAAGTTCTATACTCACTTGGATTGATAACGCTGTAAGGATGTGTCGCAGAGATCATCAGATATAAGAGAGGTTCACGATCTATGGTTCTTACTCGATAGTTGTATGGTCTGAGCCATCATGAAATTGGCCGTTGATGTAAACACCAGTGTTGAAAGAGACCTTGCCCTTGAACACGGGGGTGTTGAATTCGTGTGTGAAGACGCCAGGCATGACGGACTCGATGGGGTGGGGAAAGAAATCAGGTGGATGGGGAAAAGGAGGTGCATCCGATATATATGATCGGGAAGCCGCGGCGTACGATATGACGAACTGCGGGGTCGGATCGCATCCCACGCCCTCGACCAATTATAAACCAGAGCTTAGATACTATGGATGTATATATATACGATCCTAGATGTCGCTGGCCGTCTGACTCAATCCGATGCAGATTACTGGACGACAAGCAGATATCGATGGCATCCCCATTTTCCGAATTGACAACGGCTCTGATAGATCTGAGGCCAATCCAGAATTTTTTTCGAACGTTGAGACCAGGATTTCGTTTAAACCATAATGTGACAGTAAGCTGCTTCACGTGTCACGTCCGAAAAACCTTACCAGGTACTGCAACGTCACGCGCCGAGTCAGTTGCCAGCGTGATATTACAAGTTCCACCTTGAAATTCTTCACAGGGCAGCCTGGGGCACCGCACACCAGATTGGCCGCCGACCATTCTCACAGCGTGCATATCGCAATTCGCGATGACACGGAACCCAAGCAGGTGCAACACGGCCAAACCACATGCCAGTATCGATATAGATAGTACCTGCTCCATTACGTGGCTACAATACTTTACCACGAGGAAGCGGAGAAAGGCCAAGCTTATTGCGCG
>JBBPLQ010000716.1:0-15598 GCA_038089855.1 Royoungia palumana
AGGAGTGCCGGGGAAGTCTTAGTCGATATTCAAGCTAGAGTATCTATGACAAGGTGCGGACTTATATACAGAGGACGGGAAACGTAACTGGGACGGAGATGAATAAGTCCGGAGTCAGAAGGGTCAGAGTAAGGGTCGGAGACGGGGAATGGACAAGGGTCGACAGAGAACGGAGAAGGGTCGACGGAGAAATGTACATGCAGGGTCAGAGGTAACTAGGATGGAGGCAATACATGACGAGATAGAATATAAACTATAAACGGAGAATGGAGAGACGGAGTGAAACGGAGAGACGGAGATCTACAGAGAGGGTATCGGAGTGCGCAAGGGCGCCAGAGTTGGGTTTCAGAAGTGCGGAGTAGGTCGGAGGAACGGCACGTGACAATGATAAGACAGTTGGTTGTGAGCCAGAATCACCCATACATTCAGATTGACACCTATATCCATAATGCAATGTAGCATAGTGATATGTGGTGCAAAAGTCATGGATGATAGCAAGAAAGAACTAACACCAGCAGGGTTTGAACAGCTGTACATGGTTGTGACTGGCTTAGTTCTTCCACACTGGTTCTAAAAGAACAGTAGGTTCCTTTTACTTTGCAGAAACAGACCAAGGTCAGTCCCTCAACTGCTTTGTGCAGGTATTCTCTATTGCTCCTAGAGAATAGACAGAGGTAGTCCTTAGTGGAAGACTTACTAGGTGAAGAGTTCAAGATAACAGAACTTGATTGACTGAGGAAAGTGACAAGGGAACTTTCCTCTTTCTATATATAAAACTACCTGTTTGTATGTATTGTGACACTGGTCTGTGCTCAGTGTGGGATATTTTATATGTAGATATGATATGTGCAAGAACATCACACAATGTGTCATATAAGATGACAAAAGATCCAATGTATCAGATAGAAGAACATATCCTTAGATACAGCTATAAATGAACTCAATATGATAGTGACATAATAGATAAGATCAATGGTATGTAGATTAGAAGAAGATATATGAAATACCATTGATTTCAACACTCTTCCTCACTAGAAATAATGAGATTATGAAAATAGAGAAAGAGTAAGACACTTTTGTCCACACTTGAAGGTGATCTTCTCCAAATTCTTGGTGAAGATATCTGAAAATTGCTGGTTGGTAGGAACATAGAATAGTTCTACTTCTTTAGAGCAACCACTTCTTGGATATAATGTTCGGGTATCTGAACATGTTTTGTTCTACCTTCTTGAGCTGGAATTGAAGCTAGAACATAGCTCCTTGGTTGTCTATGCAAAGTGGCACAGGGGGAAGGGATATGGATATCTCTTTGAACAAATTCCTGATCTATTGGATCTGTTTACAGCATTTTGTCATGTCACAATATTCTGCTTCTATTGATGATAAGTGTACTCTTTCCTGTCTTCTAGATAACCAGGCGACAATACCATTACCTAAGTAGATTGAATATCTAGTTGTGGATCTAGATGTTTCAATATCTCCTATCCAATCAGTGTCACTATAGGCAATTATCCTATTCATGGGACCTTCTGCTTTGTATGTAATGTAGAGTTCAGTGGTTTGTGCTAGATATCACCAATTTAGATTGCCTTTTTTAGGTGTTCTTCTGAAGGGTTTGCAGAGAACTGTGATATCTTGATTATGGAGTAGACAAGGTCAGGTTGTGTACCAAGCATGATATAAAGGAGTGACCTGATTACAGATTGGTACTTGCTTTGAAGTTTCAAATCTCCTTGGTATTTGTTTGGTCTTAGATTGTAGCCAGCAGGTAGTGTGATGTTGACTGGTTTGGTGTTCATTTGACCAAACCTCTCAGCAACCTTTCTTGCATAAGTATACTAGTCAAGACAGAGGGTACAATTTTTATGGTCTCAAGTGATCCTTATCCCAAGATATTCTTTGGCTGCTCCAAGATCTCTTGATTCCTATTTATCCATGAGCTGTTTCTTGTGTTTGAAGAGGAGTGTCTTGTTACTACCCATAAAAAGAGCATCATCAATATAAAAGATCAAGATAATCACATCCTTCCCTATGAATCTGATGTAAACTCCTAGATCTGCATGGGTTCTGGTGAAGCCCATTTTGACCAGGGATGCATGCAACTGTTTATTCCATGACAATGCAGATTGTGTTAACCCATAGATGGATTTGCAGATCCAGGAGTTTACATCAGATTCATAGGGAAGGGAAACATCCAGGTTGGATACCTCTCTTCCAGTTTGATGGACCAGGTTCCTGTTCTAGTGATATTAATAGGTGTGAAGGTGATTGTGGTCTGGATCATGGTGGAGATGTTGGTGGGAAGGATAATGGGCTGGATTCTAGAACGGATGGAGTCACTTGTTGTTGTTTCCCTTTTGATAGCCTGTTAGGATGATATAAATTGGAAAGTTCTGATTCAAGTGAGGGTAACCTGATTTGGGGGAAATTAAGGAGGTGAGGATTGTTGTGATGATGGATCTGATGAGTTGGATGTCATTTCATCAGATGAAGATCTTCCTTGCTTAGTTCTAAACTTTAAGTGAATTATTCAATGTTGAGGTCTAGATGGTTCCAGATTTGTATATTCCTCATGTTGTTCATCTATAAGATTGTTTGTAGTTGGTATTGATTGGTCTAGTTTGTCTTTCTCTTTCCTTGAACAGTTAAGGAACTTCAATTCATCAAAGATGGCATAAATAGTGGTGAACATCCAGTGTCTGGCTTGTGACAAAAAATGATAACCTTTGGTGTTGGTTTGGTAACCAATGAAAGTATTTTCTTCTGCTTTTGGTGCCAGCTTGTCTTTACACATCTCTGATGGAATAAAGACATAGGCAGAGCATCCAACCTATATTCCTTCCACCACATGAGTCCATCTCTATGAATAACTTGTATAGTTTTCACAGGTCAGTATCTACTGAGTGTTTGTGGATCTTGTGGTTAATAAGCTAGGTAAACTTGAGGTATCTTCCAGCAAGTCCTTGATGAGCAAAGTATTCTTTGCAAGTGTTCCAATAAATGACGATTTTAGATATGAAGGTATCAACAGCAGTGGTAGACATGACACCATAGTGTTTGCATCACCAAGTGGAGGGGGCATTCTTGGTGATATGGTATTCAGAAGTGACAGTGAGAATAGAGAGAATTTTGTTGTCAGCTTCCTTCCAATTGGTGAGATTGGTTTGAGTTGCATCAATCTTGATGCAATGGCCAGTGGTGTAAATGTCATAAGTCCATGCCTGTTGGTCAAGCATGGTGAGAAGTTGGGTAATCCTGGTGCTCCATTCAGTATAGTTTGATTTTATGTCCAACTTGATGAAATCCTTAAGATGGTATGATTTGAGTTTGTAGGAATTGGATTTCTTGAATGCAAGGACCATGATTGATTCTATTTTGGTTTTATGTCAGTTAGAATTTAATCACTTCCCTTTTATAGTCTGATGTACCATTATTTCCAAAGAATGAATGAATTTAAGATCTATATTTAAACATGTCATCATTTAGGAGATAAAATGTCCCTTGTCAACTCCTAAGATAACTCTGCAGCTCTCCTTTTGGGAGGTTGGATAGAAAGCTGTGCATAAGCTGAAGCTCACTCAACTTCCATTCTGCTCTTTATCATTCTCTGAAGCTCTACCATTTGAGCATTCACAGGATCCACTTTCCAAAGTTTTTGGAACATGCAGCCCATTTGTTTGAAGATCCATTGCAGAGATGGAGTAGGATCTTTGTTGGAGTCATAAGGATAGCAGGTGAAGTGGATGTTGTTAAAACAAACACTCTCTAGAACTAGTTTGTTTGAGTTGGTAACACCTGAAGGGTGATGAGAAGTATGACATTTGAGAGGGAAATTGTCACAATGTGAAATTTTGAAGCCTAGATCATGTGCCCAAGATTGAGGACATGTTTTGCGTGATTCAGTAGGAAAAGCCCATTCTAATCTTGCATAGACAGAAAATAGGGTTTCATCTGGAAACATGAACCCTGTTGCTAATGATCCCTGGAAAGGAGGGGTATTGGTCTCTGCTGCTTGTAGGAGTACAGTGATAGAAGTCTGAATATTTGGGATTATATCTTGGTTGAAGAAGGGTGGGATGATTCTAGTGGTGAAGAAGTAAGTTAAAACTCCATGAAACATATAGGGCTCTAGAGTATCCTTAGGTAGAGGAATTGGTTCTTTGAAGATTGCCATTCAGGTGCAATCTATCATTGTGATCCTCTGGGCTTTGAGGTGGTACAGTCATGCCAGGGGAATTTGGGAGACTGTAAGGAGCTGCAATATAAATTGGTGTTGGCTCCATGTCATTTCTATCTCCAGATCCTCTGTCTTGTACTTCCAAATTGTTGTGTATTGGAATCAGTTGTATGGGAGTTGGAGGTTAGGATGAACAGAGTAACCTCTTACCTGTCTTAGCTTCTTGTGTTGTGATCTAAAATACATATACAGCAACTAGGACCATGTCATCACCAGGGAATTAAATGGTGCTAGACTAGACACTGAGGATGAAGTTAGTGACTTAGATCCTGATGATTTCTCTTCACAACAATCCAAAGCCATAGGTCATCAGCAATTCAAATCTTGCACATCTCAATGCATCAAATCAGAGAACTATGATATCAGTAGTTTCAAGGACTTGGCTAAAGCAAG
Organism: Royoungia palumana; assembly: GCA_038089855.1. Classification (NCBI taxonomy): domain Eukaryota; kingdom Fungi; phylum Basidiomycota; class Agaricomycetes; order Boletales; family Boletaceae; genus Royoungia; species Royoungia palumana. The sequence continues at coordinate 4,631 of JBBPLQ010000716.1, forward strand.
ACCTAGTAGGTCTGAGACTTGGGCTGTGGGGACAAGATACAGAATGACCAACAGTACATATCCTAGGAGGTCCTTCCTGGAACTTTTGATAATGGCATCTTATCTTGTAACTATTATTGTATTCCATGATTGGAGTCAGCTAATGACCAATCACTAATTGCACATTGTCCCATTTAGTGACCCCCTATCCCAATCACACCTTTCACTAATGATTTCTATGGTATGATACAACTTCTTCTACATACACTGGATCCCATGTACTTCTTATGAACCTAGTAACTTGAGAAGGTAATGGAAGTTTTTATATGAGTTTTATGCTTTTCATCACAAGTCCAAATGTGTGCAGATGGTCCTGCTCAAGTGTGTGTGCTACACTCAAGTGGACTTATTGTTATTGGGCAGCTTCATGATCAAAATGCAAATGAAGTCAGTAGGGTTTGAACATGCACCCTCAGTGAGGAATAGATTTCTAATCCATTTCTACAACCACTTGACCATAATACATCTATTCCTGATAGAGATGGTTCAATGCAATGCACTTCAGCACTGTATGGTGTGGAATTCATGAATGTGATAAGAAACTGTGAAAATCAAAAAGTAACTGAAGCCAACAGGATTTGAACCTACACCCTCAAGGAGTAACAGATTTCTAATCTGTTGCTATACCCACTTGGCTATAGGACATCTATTCCTGGTAGAGACTGTTGAATTGAAATATCATATAATGATATAAAAATAGATGGTAAGATGGCCAGTTGTGAGCAACAATCACTCACACATTTAGATTGGATTGACAACAGTATCCGTAGTACAATGCACCATAGTATTGTAAGATGTAGAAGTCATGGATGCCATAAGCAAATATGGAAAGCAAAAAGGAATGAACACCAGCAGGATTTGAACCTGCACTCTCAGGGACAGATTTCTAATCTATTGTCACTGTTATGAATTCTCCTAAACTCCTATCCTCAAACCCTGTCTTTATGCCTATCAACCCCATCTTATCTTATCAACAAGTCTTCATACCTCAAGAACGCTATGTCGTTCCTCTCACCTTCTCCCCAGACTTGTTCTAGACTTCTATGCCTCATGCCAAACCTATGCTTGGAACCTATTCCTATTGGCTGCCACATTTACATAGCCCTATATATATTCCACCAATCGGATATCATCCTATATGATTCTCAACTTCTCTTCCATTCCAAGGCAGTGCCTTATCTATGACATCATTTCATTTCCCTTATCATCCAATAACAATTAGATACTGAGTATTGTACCACTTTCCTTTCTAGTGTACTATTATAAATATGACCACACACAGTGGACACTATATTGAACTCTTCACCTAGTAAGTCTTCCACTAAGGACTACCTCTGTCTATTCTCTAGGAGCAATAGAGAATACCTGCACAAAGCAGTTGAGGGACTGACCTTGATCTGTTTCTGCAAAGTAAAAGGAACCTACTGTTCTTTTAGAACCAGTGTGGAAGAACTAAGCCAGTCACAACCATGTACAGCTGTTCAAACCCTGCTGGTGTTAGTTCTTTCTTACTATCATCCATGACTTTTGCACCACATATCACTATGCTACATTGCATTATGGATATATGTAGGTGTCAATCTGAATGTATGGGTGATTCTGGCTCACAACCAACTGTCTTATCATATATTATTGTATCATTATTGGATACTTCAATTCAACAGTCTCTATCGTGGATAGATGTCTATAGCCAAGAGGGTATGACAACAGATTAGAAATCTGTTCCTCCTTGAGGATGCAAGTGTTACAAACGCTTTTCATTTTCATCTTATCTAATCGTTCTCCACTTTATCTTATCAGATTTGACATCTGAGATCTACGATACGGGACTTCACAAGATCTAACGGATCTTATTCATATTCCCCAATCGATCTTCCATTATAATCGTGGTCAGATCTTCTAACCACACGCCTCGTGGTACGCTTCCATTTCATTACCGCGTTGCTTCCCTTCCATTCCACACAGCCCTTGCCTCATTGTAGTACTATATTTATCGGCCAGTAGCGTTTCTCACTCACGATTACATACACATGGTCCGTGCACTTATGGCTGTGTTCATAGTTAGTATATATACGACTGTAGTTACTCGATGTATACTCCAGTCTTGAAATTAGTGAATTTCCTCCTTTAACCTTGCCCAGTAAAGCTCGTCGCTTTCTGTGTTGTCCTCCCGACAAGACTGCATCTCTCCGCCTTGCGAGCCTCGCCTCTTCGTCGCCTCGTCACGCAACCCTCGGATTTCATCCGCCGGTTTCAGCAAGTTCAAATTCTGCTGGTGGCCATTAATTTTTGCTCTTTATATTTGCTTATAATACAATAGTATCCAAGACTTCTGTACAGTACAGTGCAATGGTACATTCCACCATGGATAGAGCTGTCATTCAAAATGTGGCTCATCACTAACCATGTCTTATGAAGACAGTGCCTTTTCTATGGCCCACTGTTGTTGTGGAACTTCATGACCCAAAACAATCTGAAGTTGGTAGGGTTTGAACATACACCCTTGATCTATTCCTATAACCCACTTTACCATAATATATCTTTTCCTGATAGAGATGGTTCAATTGAAATATGTATGTATATAATAATAATATGATGGTCAAAGATTGGCCAGAAACACCCACATATTTGGATCAACAGCTCTATGTACATTACATGTGTTATGATCACCTCCAATCCCATTCCATTTCCTACACTCTTCATACCCTATGATCCAAACAAGTCTTTTGACAAGACTTTCAACCCAACATCTACCTATGTTGTTCCAACCCATTCGTCCTTGAAGGACACATTCTAAATATAGATGTCTCATGCCAAACCTATGCTCGGAACCAATTCCTATTGGCTGCCACAATAGAAGCACCATAATAATAGAGAACCAATCGGATATGATCCTATGCACTTCCATTCCATAGAAGCTTGACGCTTCTCTTCCATTCCTAAGGCAGTGCCTTATCTATGACTCACATACACACATTCCTTATCTGCCAATCATATAATAGATGCTAGACATCGTACCACATTCACTTAACCAATCACTGTCGCTTACCTAACACATGTAGAATAGTATATAAACCCTCTCCATATACTGTAGCACTCCAGTTTCATCAACCTGATCTTCCCCTCACAAACTCTACCTTTTAACTCCAAAGCCTAGTCAGCTAATAGTCAACCACTAAGCAATCTTCTTTCGAGGTTGTTTCAACATGCATTTCAGTGCTGTATGGCATAAGCTCATGAATGTGATAAGCAACTATGAAAACCAAAAAACAAATAAAGCCAGCAGGACTTGAACCTGCACACTCAGGGAGGAACAGATTTCTAATCTGTTGTCACATCTATTTGGCCATAGGATATCCATCTCTAATACAAAAAATTTTCACATCTAATTCAAATGGTGTAGAGACTCATACATCCCTATTGTCATATCACCTATTCCATCACCATCCAAATAGTTTACATGTATATTTGGTCCTATACTTGTGCTACTCATTGGGATACTTCTATTTAGCTTTCTTTTGTTGTTCCTGAGAGTCAGTTTCTGAAGGACTGGTTGACAGTCTGGATGCCCAGGCTGCCCAGAGTACCACCAATTGCCTGTACTTACCTTGTATCATTCCAGACTTGACTTTTACTAACTACCAGCTTGTACCTGTTTGCTCCTCTTCTTATTTTACAGACTCCTTATTGTTTCCAGTATGTTTTTCTATTCTTATGATACCTTTGTTCCTTAGGTCCCAATACCCCAAGTGGTTAGTGTTATCGGATCCAAGACAGGGTTTGAAAGTGTTGCCCTTCAAGAGTCAGTCTCCATACAATCCTATCCCGTTAGCATTTCATTCTGTACTTTATATTTCATTTCTAGTACATAGTTTTTGTCTGGGCATACTCAGACTTATAAAATCATGTACTTACTATCTGGAAATGACAGTTCACATTGAGCTCACATCATACATTGTCAGGGCTGTTCTCCATCATTGCTTCCATCATCTTCTATTGTCTCCCATTGTTTTTGATCATCTTTGCCACCTTTCCCAACCAAATTGCCAGTTGGACATTGTCTCTCACATCAACCAGCCCTGGACCAGACCTGTTTTATTGCTCAGACTTGTTCCAAACTCCTTGTTAGTGCTCGACTTTGCTCTGGACATATCTTTGGTCTCTAGACTCCCTTTGAAGTGAACTGAAACAACCTTGAAAAGAAGATTGTTATAGTTGTCCTTTATAGGAGACTAGGCTTTGTTGCTTATGAAGGTGTTTTGTGAGGGAATAGACAAATTGATTAAACTGGAGAATGTATGCTACTGACATAGGGTTTATATAGTGTCCAATCAGATAATTACAACTCTGGTTCAAACAAGAAGGCAGGAAAAGCCAAAGTAAACTGAGTAAGAAGGAAACTCAGATTCACAAAGTTCAGTTCTCTAACTCTATCTGACTTTTAGCTGAAAGAGGTGAGAACATCAATGACCCCCTTTCTGCATATGATACTACTATGTACACATCTTGTCCAACCAAGGGTGTAAAGACCATAAGTCTCATTTCTACTAATTATTCTCAGATTATGCCATCAGAAACATCTCATACAGAGCATGGCTGGGATGATACTCTAGTTCTTGATTCTCCTAGAAATACAAAGAAAAATTCATGAAAACCATTAATATAGAAAAGGAAATTGCATTTCCTATCAAAATCACAAGCAAAAACTCCACCTTTCCCATTAAAGCCATTGCAATTCTCAATAGTAGTGCAAATATAATCTTTATTAACCAAAAATATATTGAAAAGAATAAAAACCAAAAAAAGAAATCACTATGCACTATCAACATCTATAATGTGGATGGAAGCCCTAACTCAATAGGCAAAATTACCCATTATGTAGACATTAACATAAACTATAATGGATACAAAGAATACACTAAAGTGGAGACTACCAATCTCAGAAATAAAGATCTAGTCCTCAGGTACATGTGGTTAAAACACCACAATCCTGAAATTGACTAGAACACTGGCACAGTCAACTTGACACATTGCCTACTCCAATGCAAAGCTTCTTACTTCATGAGGAAAGTCACCTGTGAAGAAATCAAAGATGTCTATGATACTTATATAAACAACTCTACATCCCTGAAGTAAAAGAAGAACAATCAAAAACAAAACAGACCATTGAAGAACTCACACCAAAACAATACCATGAGTATCTAGATATGTTCTCAAAGAAGGAATCAGAACAAATGCTGATGAGAAAGCCATGGGACCGTGGAATCAAACTGAAAGACACATTCAAACCCAAAAAGGGTTATATCATCCCTGTATCACTGGATGAACAAAAGGAAGTGTCAGATTTCATTGATGACCAACTGGCAAAAGGCTATATCATCCTTCCAAATTGGAACAAACATCACCAGTGTTCTTTGTCCCATAGAAGGATGGAAGGAAATGCATGGTCCAAGACTGTCATTACATAAACAAACACATGGTCAAGAATAATTATCCATTACTGTTAATATCACAGTTTGTTGACAAGCTCAAACATGCAAAACTCTTTATGAAAATGGATCTCAGATGGGAATACAATAATTACCATATCAAGGAAGGAGATGAATGGAAAGCCACCTTTGTCTACAACTACAGATCAGACAAACCTGTCATTATGTACTTTGAACTCTGCAACTCCCCTGCAACATTCCAACAAATGATGAACAACATATTTGCAGATATGGAAGGAGTTGTGGTTGTCTACATTGATGACCTAATGATATTCACTTTCACAGATAACCAAGAAGGGCATGACAAAATCATTCTAGAAGTCCTTTGGAGATTAAAAGAAAACAACCCATTTATAAAACCAGAGAAATGCTACTTTTCTATGAATGAAGTGGGGTTCCTTGGCATGATTGTCAGAACAAATGGAATTTCCATGGATGGAGAGAAGAAAAAAACAATTATTGAATGGCCGACACCCAAATTGGTCAAACACATTTGTTTATTCCTTGACCTTGCCAACTTCTATAGATGTTTTATCCAAGATTATGCTAAAATTGCATGTCCACTCCATGATCTTACTAAAAAGGAAATCACATGGACATGGACTGAAAAATAACAATTAGTGTTTGACATGTTGAAACATGTCTTTACCACAGCTCCTATCCTGGCATACCTGGATAATGATTGGAAATATTGTCTAGAATCAGATGCTTCAGATTACACAATAGGAGCAGTCCTATCTATTATATAAGAGGATAAATGCCATCTTGTCACCTACAATTCTCACAGTATGTCACCTGAAGAATGCAGCCATCCTATCACCAATAAAGAAATGCTTTTAGTGATCCATTCTTTGGAATCATGGAGACATTATCTAGAAGGTGCTAGACACCAATTTGAGATATGGAATGATCATAAAAACCTAAAATGGTTCATGATAAGACAAGACCTAAATCACAGACAAGTGAGATAGGCACAATATTTATCTAGGTTTAATTTCACCTGGCATCATAAACCAGGAACATCTATGAGAAAAGCTGATGCTCTCTCACATTGTCATGTGCTGTTCCTCAGACTTACTCCACACCTCTGAAACACAACTCTGGCATCCTTGTGCACTCCATACTCTGTCCTCTGCATCTCTGTCTCTCTGTTCTCTCCATTCTCTCCATCTCTCCATTCTCCATTTAAGTTATAGTTTACATTTCATTTTGTTCTTGTCATGTAAAGCCTTCATCCTAGTTACCTCTGACCCTGCATGTACATTTGTTCCTCTCTGTTCTCTGTTCTCCATTGACCATTCTCTATCTCCATTCTCTGTCAACTCTAGTATATTCCAGTCACATCCTCTGAACTCTGTATATAAGTCTGCACTCTGTCATACATATGTACATCAGCTTGAATATTGAATTAGATGACTCAGACTTCCTGGCCCTCCTCTCTTGTCTCATTTCTGCTCTGACTTCTTTCATCTAAACCTCTCTCTGTGTCTCCTTTGCCCTCTGAAATCCAGGACCATACATAAGGACAGTAAGAGCACAGTGCTCTACTCTGAGTTGCTGAAGCCAAAGTCCTGAACCCCTCAGGCAACTCCAGAGTTGTACCAGAGTTGATTGGAGTTGTTGCTAGACCTGACATGATCTTAACACACATCGAGAAGACCATGCTGAAGGCATTGAAGATGACAACAAAGGAGTCACAGTTATCCTTGAAACTCAGATCTGCCCAATTGAGGTTTCATTAAAAGATCAAGGAGACCAAATTTTCAAACAGCTCCAACATGAGCAAATGAGGACATCTTCTAAAGCACTCAATACCCTCTACAAGCACAGTTATGAAATAAAAGGAAAATTACTACAAAAATAAAACAAAATATATGTACTAGAATCACTTTGCACAGAAGTGATAACTATGCATTACAACACACCAGTTGCAGGATATCCCAGTTATGAAAAGACACTCTAACTGCTAATGTATCACTATATCTGACTAGAAATGGCTAAACAAATAAAACAATATGTTACCAAATGTGAAAGATGTGTTAGGTTCAAAACTGGTAATCAGCCTCTAGCTGGCAAACTCCAGCCACTACAAGTACCAAATGCGCCTTGGGAAGATATATTGGCAGATTTTATCACCAATCTTCCCCTTTCACAAAAATATGATTCCATTCTCACAGTTGTGGATTGCTTCTCCAAAGAAGTCAAATTCATTCCCACAATAAAAACATGCACATCTCTAGATCTTGTTAAATCACATCTATTACACATTTGAAAGCATCATGGTCTTCCAAAAACAATGCCAAGTGAGCATAGCAACAGATTAGAAATCTGTTCCTCCTTGAGGATGCAAGTTCAAATCCTGCTGGTGTCCTTTTTTTTTTGCTCTTCATGTTTCCTTATAATACTATAGTATCCATGACTTCTGTACAGTACAGTGTGGTGGTATATTCTACCATGGATAGAGCTGTCAATCATTATAAACCATCTATCATCTACTGTATGATAGCATTACATATATGTGTACTCTAATTCAACTGTTAGTCTCTGTCAATGTTAGATGTGGTTATAGCACCAGATCAGAAATCAGTTCTTTTTTCAAGTGCATGTTCAAGTCCTGCAGGCTCCAGTTGCTTTTTTTCCCTCACATTTGCTTATACATAACATCCATAATGTCTACATTGTACAGTGCCACAGTGCTTTATACTGTAGATAAAGCTCACAATTCTGATATGTGTGAATCTCTGATTTGACAATGTCCTTATATATATACCCTAGTCCAATTGTCAGGGTCCAACGGCCCTGATCTACATATTCTACATGCATGATCATATAGCAATGGATACATGTGATATTGAATATCACATATACAGTAGTATAACTACCATAGCCTGTCCTTACAACAGGCCAATCTACCTTTGTCTTAACATACTCACTTTGTGGAATACTAATGGTATTGTTCACTTGTGTGAGACTATGGCTATGGGTAGTTCAAATACCAATTCCTTACAAATTTTTGAACATCATTAAATGTTATTCCCAATGAGAAGTAAAATCATCATATACAGCAATACCACACAGTAGCAGGAAAATCACCAAATATTGATAACTGAGGCAACCTTCAAAAGTAGAAAGTTGTTGTATAGAAGTCCTATACTAGACTAAGACATATGAGCTTAGAGGAGTTGTTTGAAGTGAAAGAACAAGTTGATTAAACTGAGGAATGTACACTAAGAACATGGAATCTATATACTCATAAAGACTGTATATGTATATTTGGCTATAGTAAGGTAAGTGGTTGTGATTGGTTGAAGGAAAGTGGTACAATGTACAGTATCTATAAGTAAGAATGGAATGATGTCATAGATAAGCATTGTCTTGAGAATGGAAGAGAGAAGCATAACATCTGTTGTTGTAATGGAAACATAGGTGTGGGAATGATATGACCATATGGGTTAGATCTTAATTGGTGCCTTGATATGTGGCAGCCAATCATGGTTGGAATCCTACATAGGTTTGGCATGAGGCATTAGACACTGTGTCCTCTAGGAACTTGTGCAAGGGAATGACATAGGGAAATGGTATGAATTTGGAGGTATTTGTAACACTACCCCCCTTCTGTTGGTGGAGCTCTGAATCACCATGATCTAGAAAGTGAATGCCAATGTCTCCCATTTCTGTTGTATTCATAGGTAGAGGGTTGAACATAGAGTTAAAGTTTTCATATGTTATTCACGGTTTTCTAGAGGTGGATGTGTAGACTTGGTTTGTGAAGGTTTTAGCCAGTTCCCATATGCACTCTGTTTCATCATATTCTTTCCAGTATGCAAGGTATTCAACTGCTCAACCTGTTATGACAACTCCAGATAGAGATTGGTGTTAACTCAAAGGCTCTGGGAGTTCTGATGGTTTGATAGTTCCAACAATTCTGATGGAAATAGGGGTTGAGCGTCAATCCACTATAGGAGTTGGAAATTAAGGGTTTCTAATGTTCTGGAGTTCTGGGATAGTAGTTTCAATGGTTCTGAAGATATGGGCTTCTATCAGAGGACAGAAGGTCAAGGGTTCAAGGTTTTGAGGTTCTGATGTTCCAAGATAAGGGTTCCAAAGGTTCTGGAAATAGGGGTTTCTGATGGTTACAGACAGCCCAGGTTCAAGGGTTCAAGGGTTCGACCTCTGCTATGTTGTAGAGGTTCAAAGGGTATGATGGTAAAGGTAGTTGAGCACTAAGATTGAGTAGAAGAGTACAGAGGGTGTTCTACAGCTTATATAGTCTACAGAGAGCTGAGTTAAGTCAGCTATGGGAGGCTGTCTCAATGGGACTGTTGGATAAAAAGGGTAGATGAAGGATTAACAGGAAGAGGAACTGGAAAGCATTGATCCAATGTATATTTAAGAGAAGGTACACTGTTTGCAACAGGATCAATATAGAGAATAAGGAAGGTAGTGATCCTGATGGACATTCTGACAGGGAGGGTTCATCCATAGGGGACACCTCAAGAGGGGTTTGAAGCTCCTGTTCCAAAAAAGTGAATTCCTAAAGAGGAGAGTTTCGAAAAATGTGAAAAAGGTTGTCAACCAAGGAGTTCAGGTGTGCATTTGTGAACAAAAGGAAAAGGAAATCATAACATAACCTTTGAGTCTCAAGTCAACAAGATAGTCAAGCTCATATTCAATCTCCTGGTCTTTGGTGACAAGTATAGGGCCTAGTTTGATTACTGGTTGTCCCTCAAGTCTTTCATAATAAGGTTTGACATGAGATATATTAACAACTAGGTGAATGTGGATTGATTTAAGGAGTTTGAGCTCCATTGTGTTGATTCCTTTCATAGATATTACTTCATAAGGGTCAATGAATTTGTCAAAAAGCTTTCTCAACTTGTTAGCAATTTTCAAATTGTCTGTAGCTAGCCAGACTTTATCACCAGGTTTGTAAGAGGGTGCTTCTGAACAGAGTTTATCAGCTTACATTCCTGTGCCTGCATGATGTTTTCTTTTGTTTGTTTCAATATAGTTTGAATATCTTTTATGAATTCCTTAGCTACAGGTCTGTGTACTTAATTTGGATGTAATTCCCAGGTTTTTACATATGTCTTTTGAAACAACACTCAAAAAGCGAATGTGTTTAGTGGAAAGGAAGTTGTTGAGCTTAGGTGCTTTTGAATGGGAGAAATCAAAGTTGATAAAACTAAAGAGCGTTGTAGTTTACATGAGGGTTTATATAGTGTCCACTGTGTGTGGTCGTATTTACGATAGTACACTAATAAGGAAGGTGGTACGATATCCTGTATCTAATTGTCATTGGATGATAAGGAGTGACTGTGAGTGAGTCATAGATAAGGCACTGCCTTGAGAATGGAAGAGAAGCGTCAAGCTTCTGTGGAATGGAATGTGCATGGATCATATCCGATTGGTTGGTTAAATATATGCTGCTTCTATTGTG
>JBBPLQ010000717.1:0-15574 GCA_038089855.1 Royoungia palumana
AGCGACAGCTGATGGTGCAAAACGACAACAATATGGTTGCAGTGAAATTCTCGCCTGACGGAAGTCTTTTCGCCACCGCCGCCTGGAACAGCGACTTTGTTCGCGTCCACAACAGCGAGGACGGCCGTCTCCGTGTTGAATTCCCGATCACGGTTGGTTCACCTTCAAACAAATGCCTTGCTTGGGATGACAATACACACTTCTATGCCATCTCCTACGACGGCAGGATCCACTACCTTGATGCATCATCCGATAGAAAGACGCTCCCACGATGGCCCGTTCGCAACGACAGCACAGAAAAACATGGGTGCATCGTCCTACCAAGCAATCGCAGATTCATTGCAGCCTCTGCCGAGTCGTCCATATCGTTCTGGGATACAACGACATACAAGAAAATTGGCTCTGACATTGACTACGGTGACAGGGTTTGGACAATGGCGATTTCGGAAAACTATCACATTGCGACTGGTCATGGCCACACGATCACGGTTCGGAACCTGGGTGATATCCTCCCTTCCCACTATGTTGAAAATTACGATGTACGTGTACTTCGATTCATATGCTTGATATATTTCATTATCCCGACTACACCAGACAACCCAGCAGAATGTGGATCCCGGAGAAAGAATCATACCCAAGGATGAACAGTCAAGTACGTGCATCATCGGACCTGGACCGTCGCCATGCTGACACAGGTTCTCTGGCACGAAATCCATCAGACAAAAAGATGATCAATTCCGAGAAAGCCGTGCGAGAACTTCAAAAAGAACTGGCTTCTGCACGGAAGGAGCTCGAGGTCCTCAGGTTGGCCAATGAAGCGAAGGACCGTGATGTCGTTGCTTTGACCGTCGAAGCGGACTATTGGAAGCGTTCCGATGCGGCCAAAGCAGAGGAGCTCACAGCCGCATACAAGGAACTCGAGGAACGTCGCCGCGATTCAGAGGAACTTATTGCTATCCGCGAGGAACTGCAGTTCTCGCAGTCTCAAACCATCGATGTCCGGAAGTGGTACGACGAGCAATACAGAAAACTCAAGTTCATCGCTGAAGACAGTCAGCGTGCACTGTTTCCTGTCCAGAGTTTCATTGCCCAGGCGGACGCACGTGCAGAGACGAATATCATCGAGACACTTCAAGGGCTCAACGAGAGCATCCACTGGACTTCTACATTCATCTCACACTGCGTCATCCATAAGTTGGGGCCTCACTCTATTGACCTGACAGATGAACAAACGGCTGCTGGACGAAGAGTCTCGGAATGCGTTGGTCAATCCTTGGTAAACCGCCTACGGAGCAACTCGCTCGCTGACGTGGAGACGTATCTTCCAATTGCGTTGCGTGCCTACCTCATCTATCACTTGCATCAAATCATCTCTGCATGGTCTATCAATAGCGGACCCAGTCGGATCATTCGTGAATTATATATCATGATTCGGAAATTAGGTAAGAAATAAATTCGAAACGTCATCGACTATTTTAGTAATGGTGGATGACAGAGTCGCAAACAGTCTCAGGCCGGTGGCGATCCCTTACCTATGCCTGTATCTCGTCGACTTGTTCAAGCAATCCGGACATGTTTATCGGGTCTACGATCAATGGACTTGCTGACGTCTTCGTCGTCGCTGGTTGTGCTCCTTCCACTTCTGCTGCGAAAGAGATGATCGCATCCAAATTTCGGTATCGGATATCCCATATCCTTACCACTGCGGGGCAGCTCACCAAATCGATCATGGATGCCCTATCGGCCGACTATCGAGTGGAGCTCATTCGTCCGGCAGTGATGCAAGATGAGAGAACGATGGAAGTCGACTCGGATTCTGTCGGTCACGGGAAACGACCGAAGAGTCAGTGGGTGTTGTGCACCACTCAGTTGGGCCTGTCAAAGGAGGTCACCACACAGTCGAAAGTCGGATCCGATAAGAAGAATACGGTGACAGTGACAAACGTGGTCAAGGTAAAGGTTCTTCCTGGTTAACTACTGAGTCGAGGCCGTTTGTCCAGCAGAAAATTTAGATGACAGGACAATGTAGGTCGACTTTATTCGCAGAGGAAGAGGTTGAGGGAGCAGAAAATGTTATCCACTGTCTAGTTGGGCTTGTCAAAGGAATCTAGGATTGAGACAGACTGCTGCGCCAATCTCGCTCCCTACCCCATGATGACCTTAATTTCAACCACATTTTTCGCCGTCACAGTATTTTCTTGTTGGATCTGACCTACTCCATAACCCCTTATCGTTCTCTTTCCTGCTATGCTCCTCGTGTTATCGTGTCATTTCTCACTCTACTGTATTGTATACGTACCAGATGTGTACCAGCAACATGTGACTTGATCTCCGTAAAAACAACTCGTGATTGACAATTGTAATACCCGACTTAGTACAGTAGCGCCTACGACAATATTCACTACATACTGCCTGTCCTCAAACTCAACCTAAAAATCGCCATAGTCGAACCTGGCTCACAATATTCATCCCCTTGCAGTCTGGGACGGCCGAATATCGTCTTTGCTTACAAAGCAAGCAGCAAACCGCCCGAGAGGCAAGCAATGTCAAATGCTAATCCGCGCCAATGTCCGATGTGGTACCGAGAGTCTGATTTGGATGCTCATGAACCAGGCTTTCAAATACGTTGTTGCGACACTGGCATCATCCAACACGGGCACGGGCAGATCGACACGGCACCCACCCGTTTAGGAGACATGCTCGCCGCATACCCAGCTCCCACCACACCCCCCACATCAGCCTGTACTGGATCCGGGGACGGTCCCTTCCTCGTCCCATCCATGCGCCGATGTGATCGACGACGTGAACAGGAGCCCTGGCGTGTACGCCATGCCCGACACCCGTGCAAGACCGATCAGAGGAGGACGGTCAAGAAGTTGGAACGCCGATGAATGTGGGGGCCTTCAGATGCGGTCCAAATGACGACAACGCGAGATTAGACTCGAGTCGCCACGTATTGTGCACGATCACCATCGTCGTCTGATCGTCAGGCCCAAGGTTCACTTGAGCCGCGTCCTCTTGAATGCAGATCAGCTTCTCTGAATCGAGCAGCGTCGTGTCGAGTCCGCGGTCCTCGAACGCAGCGCGCTGGTGCTGCCTGATCGTACGTTAGTAGATGGCCGGTTGAAAGCGTACATGACGGCGACGTCTTCGTGGCCCAGCAAGGATGCACGGAGGTAGGAACCCAGCCCGCCCATCGAGCCAGTCAACGAGGCGGTGTGCTCGCGATGGGATCTCCCTAACATGGCGTCGCCAACTTTGAGATTGTCGCCCATACCAACAGAATACTTGGCAATTATGTTCTCGATGTCATTTTTTCATTTCCAAAACGCGCATCGTCCTCGGTTTCCACGCAGCGTATCAAATGGCTGGAAAGTCTTTGAAGCGTGGGATTCGCAAAGACGACATACTGGCAGATTCGAGGTGCTGCTTCCTGGATCTCCTGGTGTGTCGATGCGCCCAATGACCCTAGAATACGGATTTTGAGGAGAGCGAATGACAAACTATCATATTCGAGGGTGGGTCAGCAAACCCTGACCGCGGGTGTGTACACGAACCTATCAAACCCCCGCTTAAATACGCTCGCGTCCACAGCGATGGGTTAACCTACATTGATGGCTGTCGCGTGCACCATCAACCATTGTTCAGCTTCGATTTAGGACCAGGTCGAGGGCAGCGGAACGTCAATTCCGGTTTTGGCGCTTGCCTCCATACCTATGGACCATATGAGCAAACGATTTCGGGCGACGTCAGACACATATAGCGCACCGATTTCCGATTCATATAACGTCATCGTCGCCTTCTTAATCACCGTCCCCTTGCCTGCACGCAGCTTGGGTTTCTTTTTGCTCGTCACCATTATCATGTCTTTGAACACCCGGCTAAATGCTGGGGCCACCGTGTTGGCTTCCTCAACGTCCCGCCTAATCACCGCCGTGGGATGTCAACCTGAGCATGTACAATGTCGGGAAGATCGAGACACCGTACCAAATCTGATTCTAAACTCGGCCACCTGTCCATCGTCTGTCATGTCAATTTACATACCGGCTCCAATCAGAAACTTTCCGTGATCGTGATTCATCACTTGAACAGCCCCAGAGTCCCATTGGCCAAGCCGCGGTTTCATACGCCCACTGGATCGATCGTGCTAGGAACAGTCATCTTGAATCCTCGTATGACGCCCATGATTGTAGTGACGAATATCGAAGCTGTGCTGTACTTGTGATATCAAGACCGCATGTTAGAACACACAAGTCCAGCGACGTTCGTACTTGCATTGACATCCCCCCCATTCAAGCCGTAGCCCAGTCCGTCCGATTCCGCACGGACTTGGAATTAAGTTCCTATGTGATGCACGACTCGACCTCTCTTTGACACGCCTGCGGTGATCCTGGGAACCATCTCTGTTGTCGCCTGGCGAACGGGATTCAAGTTTATTGTGTCACCTCTCCGGATACAAATTACTGTTGACCATGCCAGTGAGAGAACGGGCGCCAAGAGTATAGGGTAGGCAGTAGTGCGCTGATCTGATGGTTTCTGATAAGGGGCACGTGTCTTACTCTTGCGAGTAGACGTCCCCGTGCCTTGTTTTCTGCCACTGTCCTACCGACCAAAAATGGATCGCAGATTACTCGGAACGCCAAAGAACAGTGAGCACGAGCCGGTAGACCAATGGAAGTACGGTGCCACTGACGAGAGTGCAAGGATTGAATGACGATGACTTCGTTTCTCGTGGCAATAGGCGAGTAGGAAGGAACCAGTCGGTGACGAGACTCCAAGCGTCGAGCGAAGGCACTCCTCCCATTACCGGTCGGCAAAGGATACTCGTGATTGGCGGGAGCCATTCCATATACTCAGTTGCTTTCATCATGGAGGGCAAACATATCCTAAGTGGGGGAGGGGAAGGCAAAGTTCGACGATGGCAATTGGAGGACGGCCAAGAAATCGGAACGCCAATGACTGTTGGGGATAACGTCGCCAGCTTGAAAATAGCTGTCTCAAGAGATGAAAAATGGATTGCAAGTGGAACTTTTGGAGATGTGTTGGTGTGGAGTGCGGAGAGACAGAAACAAGTTATAAGGATGAAGAGAGGAACATTTGCGCTGGACATCTCTCCAGACGGGACCAAAATTGCGAGCGGATCATTGTGTGACAGGACAGTCGGCATCTGGAATTCGGCGGGCGAGCGACTGCTGACGCTGGAACACGATCAATACTTTGCTGCAGTGAAATTTTCGCCTGATGGAAGCCTTCTGGCCACCGCCGCCTGGAACAGCGACTTTGTTCACGTCTACCACAGCGAGGACGGCCGTCTCCTTGCCGAATTCCGAATCGAAGCCAGTTCGTCTTCAAACAAATGCCTTGCTTGGGATGACAATACACACTTCTATCTCTTCTCCCGCGAAGGCGCGATCTACTACCTTGACGCATCCGCCGGAATGATGCTCCCACAACGGTCCATCCGCATCGACAACACAGAAAATTATGGGTGCATCATTCTACCAAGCAATCGCAGATTCATTGCAGCCTCTTCCGGGTCGTCAATATCGTTCTTGGATACAATGACACACAAGAAAATTGGCTCTGGCATCGTCTATGGTGACATGGTCTGGGCAATGGCGATTTCGGAAAACTATGACATTGCGATTTGTTTTGGAAACACGATCACGGTTCGGAACCTCGGTGATATCCTTCCTTCCCACTATGTTCAGAATTACCATGTACGTGTACTTCTATTCATCTGCTTGATATGTGTCTCATTACCTCGATTGAAGTCGGCAAACCAGCAGAATGTGGATCCCGGAGAAAAAATCATATCTCAGAATGAGCAGTCAAGTACGTGCATCATCAGATATAGACCGTGGTCATGCTGACGTCGGTTGTCTGGCACCGAATTCGTCAGACGAAAAGATGGTCAGTCTTAAGAAAGCTGTGCGAGCACTTCAAAAAGAACTGGCTTCCGCACTGAAGGAACTCGGGACTCTAAGATCTTCCAATGAAGCTAAGGATCATGAGCTCGTTGCTCTGACTGCCGAAGTGGACCATTGGAAGCGTTCCGATGAGGCCAAAGCGAAGAAGCTTGCAGCCGCACACAAGGACTTCAAGGAGCATCGTCGTGATTCAGAGGAGATCGTTGCTGTCCGCGAGGAACTGCAGTTCACGCACTCTAAAACCATCGAGATCCGCAAATGGTACGAAGAGCAAGTCAGAAAATTCAAGTCCATCGCCGAAGAAAGTTAGCTGCACTATTTCCCTACACAATTTCTATTACCTAGGCAGACGCACGCGCAGAGATGAATATCATCAAGACCCTCCATCGACTCAAGGAGAGCAATCATTGGACTTCCACACTCATCGCAGCCCACGTTATCCAAAAACTTCGGGCTTCACTCTACGGACATGACGGAGGAACAGATGTCTGCTAGACAAAGTCTTGGAATGCGTTAGTCAATCCTTGGTACCTGCCTACGGAGCAACTCGCTTGCTGACGTGGAGACGTATCTTCCAATTGTATTGCGTGCCTACCTCATCCATCACTTGTATCAAATCATTTCTTCATGGTCTACCGTATCGATAGCGAGCCCGATCGGCTCATTCACGAATTATATAACATGATTCGGAAATTAGGCGAAGAAATAAATTTAAAGCGTCGTCGATTATGGTGGATGACAGAGTCGCAAACAGTCTCGGGCCGGTGGCGATCGCTTATTTATGCCTGTAACACTCTCGTGTTCAAGCAATCCAGACATATTCATGCCGTCGATTGGCTTGCTAATGTCCTCGTCGTCGCTGGTTGTGTTCTTTCCACTTCTGCTGCGAAGGAAATGATCGCATCCAAATTCTTGTATCGGATATCGCTTATCCTCAGGCTTGCCACTGCAGAACAGCTCACCAAACCGATTATAGATTCACTGTCGGCCGTCTATCTAATGGAGCTCATTCGTCCGGCGGTGATGCTAGATGAGAAAGCAATAAAAGTTGACTCGGACTCAGTCGGTCTAGGAAAACGACCGAAGAGCCGGTGTGTGTTGTGCACCACTCAGTTGGGCTTGTCAAAGGAGGTCATCACGCAGTCGAAAATCGGAGCCGACAAGGAGAATAGGATGGTGGTGACGAATGTGGTCAAGATAAAAGTTCTTTCTGAGTAACAGGTGAGATTGGCACATCGTCAGAGATCCCGTTTCCACGTGTTCTTGTCTCAAATCCTTTCCCTTCCGACTGCTTTGTCACCTCCTGTTGTCTTTGTTTCTTGGTTAGCGCTCATCATGTGCAGTCTCTCATACTAAATTACTAATTGTATCGTTCTCCGGGTGTTATCAAGTCGCAGCCCAATTTACTCCTTCATGCCAATGGTGTTCCCGTCGTATAATCTTGTTATGAATTTGAGCCACAGATCCGATATCATACTGTTTTCCACTCTATTGCCTCATATCAGGCGCCATGACCCATGGTCATCCGTGGACGGTGCTCATGACATGCACGAGCCATAGCTTCTGAGTATCCGATTCCTTGCACCTAATATGTCAGTGTATTCCTTGACCATGACCATGACTGTGCGCAAGCCTTGATGCATCATCTCAGGCTAACATGTGTCTGACCGATCATCAAGGATACGATCCCACTTTTCACACATGCAACCAGAGGCATGTGAACGATAAACGTGTCACCACGGGCAAGACCCAACGAAGGGCGTAAACACACCGAATTCCCATCAATTTTAGATCAGCCTCCTCCATCTTGCATCGAGACTCTGGCCCAAGTCCGGGCTACTCTCAACTTGAATGGCATGGACTGAGACAAATACGGCCCGGGTGCAATCTGCATAAATACGACAAGATAGTAGATGGGCTTGTCAGACGGATCGGCGTGTGACAAGGAGACATAAAGCCGTCGTCTCCCCATCCCAGACACATCTCGTTCCACACAGGACCAGTTGCAATCGAATCGAAGTAACAGGCGCCGAAAAGATAGAGCGGGCAATAGTGCGATCTGATGGTCACGGTTTTTGATCAGGGGGACGTGCCGTACCCTTGCGAGTAGACAGCAACATACCCGATCAAAATTGCATCGCCGATTACCCAGAATGCCAAAGAAGAGTGAGCATGAGTTGGTAGACCAATACTGGAAGTACAACGCTGACGGGAGAGCAAGGATTGAATGACGGTGACTCTGCGTCCCATGGCGAAAAGAGAGCCGAGGGAAACCCGGTCGAGGATCAAGGGGAAAAGATTGAAAGTTCGGTGACGGGCCCCATGCATCAAGTGAGGACATTTTCAGCATGTTAATCAGGAAGGACTCGCAACCCGCATACGCAAAACCGGGTTGAATAACATACATTCAGATGGAAGGACGGTAAAGACATTTTGAGTGGAGGGCAGGAACACAGAATGGGGATGGGAAAATGGCCAGGGAGTTAGAACGCTTATAAATGTGGGAGGTATTGTTAACAACATTGCGGTATCAAGAGATGGAAAATGGAGAGTCGTAGCTGGATCGAGTGAGGAGACGTTTCGGTGTGGAGTGTAGAGAACCACGAGTGGGAGGGCAAAATGAGGGACACGAGGGAGGTGTTACCGTGGTGGACATCTCTCCAAATGACAAGACCGTCGTCTGCGTTTGGAACTCGAAAGCTTGAAGCTTTGAGCGACTGCTGAAATTTCTACCTGACGGAAGCCTTCTGGCCACCGCCACCTGGAATTGCAACGTCACGCGTCAACGAGGACTGTAGCGCGTGACGCGTGACGGCCGTCTCTTTACCTATTTCCACCAATTCGCCGGAAGGACGCTCTCGCGATGGCCAATCTACACTGACATGGAAAAATGTGGGTGCATCGCTCTATCAAGCAGTCGTACATTCGTCGCAACCTCTGCCGAGTTGTCAAAGACACTCTGGGATACGACGACATAGAAGAAAATTGGCTCTGACAATGCCTACGACGACAGAGTCCGGACAATGGTGACGTCGAAAAACTACGGTGTTGCAATTACTCATGGCAAGGCGGCTACGGTTCAGAACCTCGGTAATATCCTCCCTTATCACTATGTTCAAAATCATCATGTACGCGTACCTCTTAGAAATTTATATGCTTGTTATATATTTCATCAGCGCAAATGCAACCGAAGACCCAGCAGGATGCCAGTGAGCAGTAAGGTACGTTCATCATTAAATTCATCCTAGGTCGTCATCATTCTGACCTCGGTTTCTGACACCCAGTTCATAAAAAAAAAGCCATGCGAGAGCTTCGGAATGAGCTTGCTTCCGCACTTAAGGAACTCGAGACCCTAAAGTCTTTTAATGAGGGTAGGGATCGCGAGGTCTTTGCTCTGACCGCCAAAGAGGACCACTGGAAACGTTGCGATGCGGCCAAAGCAGAGGAGCTTGCAGTCCCATACAACCCGTGCCACACTCTCAAAGCACCCCTCCCTCGGCTCGGCTCCACAAATTTGTTGGGGTCACCCTCGCTTGCAACGCTGACCTGGCGCGTGGCGCACGCGCGTTCGAAACCAAGCTCATCGACACGTCCCACCCAACACATACGACATGCCCACTCTTCCGACATGTCAATTTCCTACTCATCTTGTTCCGACATCATCCTTCGGATCCTGCTTTGATGCTTCGTGATTCCTGGTCGGACAACCAACTCGCAGCATATTTCATGACGCACTTGAGCACGGGTCACCCAGGAGCAGTGTGCCCACCACATTCTGTTTTCTTCGATTCTCGTCGAGCGTCAAACTGATTACTTTGGGTAATGTCGTCCAGGTGGCAAAAAGCGGGATATATTGGCACGATACGCTCCTTTCTGTATTACAGTATGTCAGGATTGAACTTGACGTAGGTGGCCGTCATGCATAAAGACGAAAGGTTGCTCTCGTTTGAGGCAATGGAAACCGCGTTGATGTACGTCGATCATCTACTCAACAAGTTTCGCAATGGCGAATTTCCAACACGCCTAATGAATCCTGCTAGTTTCTAATATTTCTGCCATAGGTACAAAGAGGAGAGGATCTCAAGCGGCAGTACGAGATTTATGATCATGACGATTCCCTTGTGATACAGACATTTATATTGCATATTCTAGTCGTATTCGCTGTAACATGTACTTTTCATAGCTCATCGCCGTCACTCACGTTGTATATTGAAGAGACTATACATGAATAGGAACTTTTTACGGAGTAGGCTAGGTAGGAAGGGGTTCTTGATATACCTATGGCAGAGTGACGATCTAAGACGGAGCTCTCGAAATATCCGCACCAGACTTGTCGTTTGCAGTGACACGCGGGCACGTACAAAAGACAAGTATACGAAGAAGAAATGCCAATGTTCACTGGTGAATATGGGATCTTGAGATGGCGTCTTCTGACTACGAGACAGTGGCGGGCCTTTGATACATGTCCGTCTACACGGAAAAGACAGGAGAAAAAAAGTGTCTGCCTGCTTATTTGGACCGATACAAGTGTAGCATTGAGTTCTTCTGGAAACGATAGCCGCAAGGGTTAGATTTTTGAATGCTGAACAATGCTGGGACCGCCCATCGCCAGGATAGGATGGCCGACACGCGTTCATCATGCCCGATAGGATAATGCCAAGCACGCAGCCAAACGAGGATCACATTGCGCATGCACTGGTCGGTATTCGGATCTAGTACTTACCTCGTGTGAACAACATTCTCTTGCAAAGCAGGAGGGAAAACGACGTCAATGCTTATGCCCGAGATTAAAGCTTGCCCAAAATGTGGACGGACGAAGAAACGGTACTGCACAGCGAGGCCTACACTTCCGACGCGGTGAACTTGCCAACAGCCTTCCAACACGAGAATGGCTGGTTACCTTGGTGTTGAATGGGAAGTAGGTTAAGAGTTCGTGTACTCATTAGGTGTATTGATCAAGATACACCATACCAGCAATATTAGTACCTGCATCAATGTCACCCATTCAAGCCAGTAAGCCATCGTCCTTCAGAATACACACGGGCTTGCAATTAAGCTCGCGCGTCCTCCACGGCCCGACCTCTTTGTGGCACATCTGCGATGACTCTGGGAACCATCTCTGTTGTCGCTTAACGAACAGGATTTCAATTTATTGTGCCACCTCTCTGGGTGCAGATTGATATACCGCAGGGGGAACAGACGCTGGGGAGCGCCAATCTGGTGATTTCTGATAAGGGCCACGTGCCATACTCCTACGAGTAGACACCCACGTACCTCGCTTTTTGCCACTGTCGTAACGACCAAAAATGTATCCCAAATCGCTCGGAACACCAACAAACAGTGAGCCCGAGTTAATGAACCAGTGGAAGTGTGGTGTCACTGACGAGAATGCAAGAATTGAATGACAATGGCTCCATTTCCTATGGCGACAGGCGAGCAGGAAGGAACCAGTTGGTGAGTCGGCCCCAAGCGTCGAGCGAAGGCACTTCTTCCATTACCAATCAGCAAAGGATACTCCAAATTGATGGGAGCCATACCATACACTCAGTCGCTTTCGTCATGGAGGGCAGACATATCCTGAGTTGGGGGAACGAAGGCAAAATACGACGATGGCAATTGGAGGACGGTCAAGAAGTTGGAATGCCAATGAATGTGGGGAGGTCCATCTTCCGCGTGGCTGTCTCAAAAGATGAAAAATGGATCGCAAGCGGGTCGTGTACGGGAGAGGTGTTGATGTGGGATGCAGAGAGCCACGAACTGGTGAGGAGGATCCAGGGACATAAAAGAAAAGTATATGTGGTGGACATCTTTCCAGACGGGACCAAAATTGCAAGCGGATCCTCGGACGAGACTGCCTGCGTCTGGAATTCGGCGGGCGAGCGACTGCTGAAACTGCGACACGACTATGCAGTAGCGGCGGTGAAATTCTCGCCTGACGGAAGCCTTCTTGTCACCGCCACGTGGGATCGCTCTGTTCGTGTCTACACCAGCGAGGACGGGCGTCTCCTTGTCGAATTTCCAATCAAAGCTGGTTTATCTTCAAACCGATGCCTTGCTTGGGATGACAATACACACCTCTATGTCAACTCCGACGACAGCTGGATGTACTACCTTGACGCATCCGCCGGACAGACGCTCTCACGATGGCCCATCCGCATCGACGACATGGAAAGACGTAGGTGCATCGCTCTACCAAGCAATCGTAGATTCATTGCAGCCTCTGCCGAGTCCTCAATATCGTTCTGGGATACAACGACACACGAGAAAATTGCTCTTGACATCAGCTGCAACGGCTGGGTCCAGGATATAGCGATTTCGGATAACCATGACATTGCGATTGTTCGTGGCAAGACAGTCACAGTTCAGAACCTTGGTGATATCCTCCCTACCAACTATGTTGAGAGTTACCATGTACGTGTACTTCTATTCATATGTTTGATGTATGTCTCATTACTTCGATTGCCACCAACCACCCAGCAGAATGTGGAATCTAGAGAAAGAATCATATCTCAGGATGAGCAGTCAAGTACGTGCATCATCAGATCTAGACCGTCGCCATGCTGACACCGGTTTTCTGGCGCCGATTCCATCAGACAAAAAGATGCTCAATCCTGAGCAAGCCGTGCGAGGATTTAAAAAAGAACTAGCTTCTGCACGAAAGGAGCTCGAGACCCTCAGGTTGTCTAATAAAACTAAAGATCGCGAGCTCATTGCTCTGACTGCCGAAGTGGATTATTGGAAGCGTTCCGATGCAGCCAAAGCAGAGGAGCTCACAGCCACACACAAGGAACTCGAGGAGCGTCGTCGCGATTCAGAGGAACTCATTGCCGTCCGCGAAGAACTCCAGTTCACGCACTCTCAAACCATCTCGAACCGCAAATGGTATGAAGAGCAAGTCAGAAAACTCAAGTCCATCGCCGAAGAAAGTTGACTACACTATCCCCCATACACAATTTCATCATTCAGGAAGACGTACGTGCAGAAACGAATATTATTGAGACACCAATGGCTCAACGAGAGCATCCAGTGGGTTTTCTCATTCATCGCAGGCCGTGTCGTTTCACAATTTCGAGTCACATGCCACAGACCTGACAGAGAACAGATGTCTGCTGGACGAAGACTCTCGGAATGCGTTAGCCAATCATTGGTAAAGCACTTACGGAATAACTCATTCGCTGACGTAGAGATGTATCTTCCAATTGCATTTCGTGACTATCTCATTCATCAATTGTATCTGATTATTTCTCCGTGATCTATCGACAACAGGCCCGATCGGCTCACTCATGAATTATACAATGATTCGGAGATTGGGCGAAGAAATAGTTTCAAAGTGTCACTGATTGTTCTGCTAATGATAGATGACTGAGTCGCAAACAGTCTCCAATGTGAAAAGCTGATCCGCGCCAACGTCCGATGTGGTACAGAGGGTCTGATTCGGATGCTCACGAAACAGGCTTTCGAGTTTGCCGTCGCGACGCTGGCATCATTCAACACGGGCATCATTCAACACGGGCACGGGCAGATCGACACGGCACACACCCGTTCAAAGACATACTTGCTATACGCAACTCCCACCGCATCCCCCGTATCCGCCTGTACCGGATCCGGGGACGGTCCCTTCCTCTTGTCCCATCCCTGCGCTGATGCGACCGACAACATGAACAGGAGCCCTGACTTGTATGCCTTGCCCGACGCCGGCGGAAGATCGGTCAAACGGTGCGTCCCCTTCGCATGCGGTTCAAACGACAACAATTAAAAGTTGAAGTTGAGTCGCCACGCATTGTGCACGATCGCTGCCGCGAGTCCAGGATCTCGCCGCACGTCTGATCGTTGAGTCGGGGTTGCTTTGGTTCGCGTCTCCTTGAATGCAGATCAGCTCCTCTGAATCGAGCAGCGTCGTGTTGAGTCCGCGGTTCTCAAATGCAACGCGCCGGCGCCGCCTGATAGTACGTTAGTGGATGGCCGGTTGAATGCGTACACGACGGCGACGTCTTCGTGGCCCAGCAAAAATGCACGAAGGCAGGAACCCAACCCGCCGTCGAGCCAGTCAGCAAGACGGTATGCTTGCGATAGGCTCGCCTTAACATAGCGTCGCCAACTTTGAGGTCGTGGCCCATACCAAAGTACTTGGCAATCATGTTCTCGATCTCGGTTTTCATATCCAAAACACGCATCGCCCTCGGCATCCACGCAGCGTATCAGATGGCTGGCGAGCCTTCGAAGCGCGGGATTCGTGAAGACGACACTCGAGCCGATTCGAGACGCTGCTTCCCAGATCTCCTGGTGCGTCGATGCGTTCAATGACCCGAGAGTATCGTTTTTGAGGAAAGTGGATGAGACGCTATCATATTCAAGGGTGGGTGAGCAAACCCTAACCGCGACTGTATACACGAACCTATCAAACCCCTGCTCAAACATGTTCGCGTCCGTAACGATGGGTTTACCCGCATTCATGATTGTCGCGTGCACCATCAACCATTGTTCGACTTCGGTTTGGGAACGGATCGAGGGCAGCGGTACGTCAATTCCGGCTTTGGCGCTTGCCTCCACGGAGGCCTAACTGTGGACCACATGAGTAAACGATTTCGAGCGACAGTAGACACATACAGCGCGTCGATCTCCGATTCATACAACGTCATCGTCGCCTTCAGTACCATGTCTTGAACGCCGGTTAAATGCTAGGGCCACCTTGTTGGCCTCCTCAACGTCCCGCCTAACCACCGTCGTGCGATGTCAGCCTGAGCCTGTACAATGCCGAGAAAATCGAAACACTGTACCGAACCTTGTTTCCAAACGCAGTCACTTGTCCACCGTCCGTCACGTCAATTTACATACTGGCTCCAATTAGAAGTTTTTCGCGATTATGGTTCATCACTTGAACAGCCCCAGAGTCCAATTGGCCAAGCCACGGTTTCACAGGTCGTGCTTGAATCCCTTCGACGCTCTCGAGGGCCGCCGTCCAGCTCGCAGTGAATGCAGAAAATGCTAGTTTGATTGATCCAGATCAGCTAGGGTTCGTCAGGGGATTTAGACGCCCACTGGATCGATCATGCTAGCAACAGCGACCTTGAATCCTCGTATCATGCCTATGGTTGTGATGACGAAGATCGAAGCTGCGCTGTACTTGTAATATCAAGACCGCACGTTAGAGCACACGATTCCAGCAATGTTCGTACCTGCATTGACGTCCCCCTGGGCATTCAAGCCAGTAGCTCACAGTCATTCTGATTCCACACGGACTTGAAATTAAGCTCCTATGTCATCCACGGCCCGGCCCCTGTGTGACACGCCTGCGGTGATCCTGCGAACCATCTCTGTTATCACCTAACGAGCGGAGTTTAGTTTATTGTGTCACCTCTCCGGGTACAAAATGATATTAGAGGGAACAAACGAAAAGAGTATAAGGTAGGCAGTAGTGCGCTGATCTGATGGCTTCTGATAAAGGGGCACGTGCCTTCTCACAAGTAGACGTTCACGTACCTTGTTTTCTGCCACTGACCTACCGATCAAAAATGAATCCCAGTGAAAAGTGACCATGTTGGGAGCTGTCCGGACGTGTCCGGGTGTGTTTTTTCATTGTGTACATAGCATAACATGTAGCACCGGGCATTATCACAGGATGAGAGAGTTATTCATGCTCGTAT
>JBBPLQ010000718.1:0-13341 GCA_038089855.1 Royoungia palumana
GTAGGGTTAGCATCGACTATCAGGTTTGACACGAAAAGCCTCTTACGGGGTGTCTTGGCAAGGAGTACAAATGCTTCGACGCGCTTGCCATCCACTGGTTCGGAATCAGACAGGTCTTCTGGCCGACTTGCACCCTCCTCAGGTTTGTTGTCCTCAAGGTCACCAGGTCCCTCTTGTGCAAGGTTAAGTGCATGCTGGGTGCAATTATGCTGGACTGAAGAGCTGTTTTGTGAGCGGCGTTCCTTCAAGTTTAAACTAAATTTCAGATACATACCGAGGATATCAAGCACATTTGAAGCACCCGCTCGTGGCACAAGCATATGACGACAACGGAAATCGATACGGGCTGCCATAAGTTTATCAAGGCGTTGGTTGATCACCAGCATTTGCCCCAATGCTTGATGATGATTAGATCGTCGATAAGGTTTCTTCACTGCCTTGATGTGCTTGGACTTGGTTATTGAAGAACATAGGCCATTTGGTGCACCAAATAATTTGATTAACTCGAAGTAGTGAGAAAGCGAGTGTTGGCGGGGAAGGGAAAAGGAGTGAACAACGCCAGCATTCTTGAACACCTCGCGAAACTGATGGAAACATGCTAGTGTGTCATCAAGGCACTGCAGATCAGCCGTTGAAATAATGTCCTTGCAGACAAGATAACAGAACTCAATGAAACAACACTCAAAAAGCGAAGTGTGTTTAGTGGAAAGTTGTTGTGGAGCTTTAAGTGCTTTTGAATGGAGAGGATCGAAGTTGATAAAACTAAAGAGTGTGGTAGTTACACGGGGGTTTATATACTACTCTAATGTTTGTCCATGTTTGTATACTAATCTAAGGTAAGCGACCGTGATTGATTAAGTGAATGTGGTACGATGTCTTGCATCTATTATATGATTGGCGGATAAGGAATGACTGTGAGTGAGTCATAGATAAGGCACTGCCTTGAGAATGGAAGAGAAGCGTCAAGCTTCTGTGGAATGGAACGTGCATGGATCTCATCCGATTGGATGGTTAAATATATGCTGCTTCTATTGTGGCAGCCAATAGGAATCAATCCCGAGCATAGGTTTGGCATGAGGCGTCTATATTTAGAATGTGTCCTTCAAGGACGAATGGAATGGGACGACATAGGGAGAGGGATTGAATGTCTTGTCAAAAGAACGCATAGGGTTCATAGGAACGAAAAGTGTAGGAAAAGGGACTGGATTGGAGGTGACCGTAACAGCAGCTCGAATCCTATCTCGTGTTTGTGAGGTGATGGCCAGGGCTTGAGAAAGGTGCCTGAACTCCATGAGAGCACAGATTGCAGTGACAACACCTAGATTGGCACCACCAGCGATCACAGAAATGAGGTACCGCTATACATCTCTTTGTGTCCATCCACCTACTTGCTTGAGTTTCATGATTCCCTTGTTGAAGTGGTGAAGGCCAGTGATTTTAGGAAGGACAGAAAAACAATAGTCAACCTCTTCATTGCCAAGTGCATGCCTACACCAGCAGACGTCATGATCCCAGCTCTCCCGGTGCCAGTAGTGAAGGGGCTCAGGGGTGAGGAACTGAGAGGGTGATGCGTGCAACCAATGTCGCCAGAAGAGAAGGGTGATGCCATTGAGACAAAAATCTTCACATGCAGTAAAGTACTCCTCATTATTCGACGCCAGGTGTGCAATAGACGCTGTTACGACTTCTTTTTCCTTTCTATCATGCGTACAGGACAGGTTTATGGCCACCGTCCTCTCTTCCTCCATAGATGGTTGATTTCTTTCTCTCTTTAAAAATTTTCACTTCCAAGGATTTCCTTTTTAGGAAATCCAACGTTGGAACACCTAGTCCCGGATCCGCAGTGTACCTACTGTGCTGCAGCTGGAGATCTCGGTCGTCTATGGTCTTCCTCACCCCTCCTCATTTTACCTTTCTTGTATCACAGTGCTCCCTCCTTCCTCCTCCATTATTCTTAGGAACCCCGTTTTGTTCCTTTTGGAATCGTCTCTTCTTTCCTTGCCCTCTTTCATTCCCTAAACCCCAGAGGGTGTCCCGTTCTGCTGACCTAACTCAGCCCTTCTTGTACCATATATAAGCTGTAGGATACATGCCTGTATTCCATAGCTTAGTTCTACTCAATCTACTGTGCTCAACCACTGTCGCCCTCTGAACTCTCCCTCCTCTTAGGAGAGTTTTCCCTCAAACCCTTTGAACCCCCTACAACGCACTAGGGATCCCTTGAACCCTTGAAACCCCTTTGACAGGGGTACTCACCCCCTGAACAATTGACTCCTGCCATCCAGCAAGAGCCCCTATTTTTGGAACCTCCGGAACCCCTATCTCGGAACACTGGAGCCCTAGGCCCATTGAAACTCTTGACCTTCTATCACTCAACAGAAGCCCCTATCTTCGGAACCATCGGAACCCCTATCTCAGAATGTCGGACCCCTTGAGCCACTGAGTCAACGCCAGTCCCTACCCAGGGTTGTCGTAACAGACGCAAGTTGGGCCAAGGTCATGGCAGCAGTACGAGATTGGTGTCGAAAAGGGTCCTCAAAGGTCTCATATGAGGCCATAGTAACCGGCAATGTTTTCCCTCATACACAAGCGATCATGCACGCTTCGGGTGTGTCAGTGATGTGGGAAATGAGTGGCATGAAACAATAATGAAGGTTTCCTCAGAGGTCAGGCATAGTGCATCTGCTTTGCATTGTCTCTTTGAGAGGCTCGAGAATAATGTCTAAGCAGTGATGGAAAAGGCGTGCCTCAAGTACTCATCGCATTCTGGGTGATTCATGGAGAAACCAGGGATCAGCATCAACGCAAGGAGAAGAAACGCATCCATGGAGGCCTTGTTCCTTATATCCATTCAGATATTTGCGAGGCTAATCAACAATGGATGAGCAACTCTACCTCCACATATATTCGTGATATGGGTTTTGTCAGATGACAAGATGACACCACATAGCATGGTGCCAACAGGAATACTCATCTATTACACGCCAGTCAGTCTATGAAGGTTTTTGTTGAGATTTGGTGCTCACTTGCAATTCCCAGGCGCCGTCACTGCTCATCCACTCTGTGTACACCCTCACGTCACGATCAGCAGAGGTGAATAGCCGAAAGGGCGAAAAGTCTATCTTGTCTGTAAACAATGGGTGGTTGAATAGTAGCTTGACACAGTCAAGGGCGTCACGATAGTACACATGCACAGGCTCTTTCATGCTGTGTTTGAGAGGGATAACTCGGTAGCTCCAACGTGGACCTGATGGTAGCAATTTGATATGGGAACACAGATCCCGTGCCATGTGGAATGAAAGGGGTAACATCTTTGTCTACAATGAGATTGTAGTACTGAATAACATAGTTAGGCAGACGCTAAATTCATGTACTATTGGCATTGATAGATATTCGTTGATAAGCTTCATGCTGAGTCTTGACTTCAAAAGAAAATTTGCCATCATCCAGTCGTTCGAATTGGCAAACGGGTAATAAAGATTGTTCTCATGATATTCTGAGTACTAGTTCTTGTTGAACTGAAAGAGAAAGGTTTCGCCCAATCCATATGTGGCTGATGCGCCCTCAAAATAATCAATCACCCATCCACGGGAGTCCTGGGCTTCTGGAAAGGGCACAAAATCGACCATCTGGACATCAGCCTCAAAGTCAAGCTGGGGAGCAAACTGATCGTCTAGAGGATAAGGGTCTAGTGGATCAGGTGAGCGTGTGGGTGATGGAACGAATCCTGAAACCAAATCGTCAACTGGAGAGGGCGGGTGAGGGACTTCAAGTTGGTAGGCATAGTTCTTGTCATTACACGCAGAGCGGGGCTGCGCAAGATGGGATGCCACCCCTCTTTCGCTAGGGAAGTATTTGAGGCACCTAGGGCAGTTAGCCATGACTTGGAGGGAGAGTGTGAAACAACCTCGAAAGCCGAGACTGTTAAAGTGGAAGTGGAGTAAGAGTGGTAGTCTGGCTGTTGTAAGAGGGAGAAGATCGAGAGAACTTTACTAGAGTTCTTCGATGTTGGATTTGGTATATATACTAGATACATGATGTTTGTACATATTTGGTCTATTCTAGAAGGTTCCATTATATAAGCGTATGTAATTGGTTAAAGCATATGGTGCCATCAAGGCTGTGTGTAAGTATTTTTATGATTGGGTGATAAGGATGATGTCATAGATAAGGGCTGTGCTTGGCTATGCAAGTGTGGCAGCCAATGGGGATGAGAACCGAGCATAGGTTTGACATGAGGTATGAGGTTCTAGACTTTTGGGAATGGAGCGAGGCATGAGTGTAGGGGAACGATGTATGAAGGTTGTTGTACATGGAGTTTAGGGAATGGGATGTCATGTGATTGATTAGATAAGAGAGGGAATATAGGGGTTATAGATAGGGGTTTGGGAGCATCTGTAACAGAGTGTAGGGAATACAAACTAGTTATGGTGAACCTCTTCCTTCATCGTAACATACTGCTGGCAATGTGGTTACAACATGCCCTGTCGATTAGATCATGTAAGTCACGAGTCAAAGTTGCTTACCTGAGAAACTACCACGAAAAACCTCCTACACCTGTTCTATTTTGTATCTCTCGTTCTGTTGCGTTCAGGTGCCCGTATGTCCAATTCCGTCCAACATCATTTGTCCGACTCATCCCTTTTGGACCAGGAAAATGGACCAGCTTCCGATAGCTGTATTCCACAAGAACTTTGCTCCAAACCTTCCATCAATGTCAGCACTGTTTCTGCAACACCATGTAACGCAAACTCTCCCCGTTCCTATTCCTCTGCTGATCCTGCTGTAATGTCTTCCTGTGTATCATCACAGACTGCAGATCCTTGCTGACTTGCACAAAGTTCTTGGTCGCTCATTGGCACTCCAAGCACTGTTGGCGCCATTCAGAAGTCAACCGCTTTTTCACAATTCGCAATGCCCGCGTTGAACAGGAGATCACCATTAGTGCCTCAGGATTCACCTGTATCAAAAGATGTCTCCAGGGTAAGTATTTTTCTTCTATAATAGATGTGATGCTGACACGACCATTGAAAGCTAACGCACCATGATCTTGATGTCCACTCTTCTGATACTAACCAAACAGAGTTTGACCAAGTGGATGGCCAATTGGTTCTTGATGTCACCAGAACTCATCACATTGTTTGTCATCTCAAGCAGGAGCTTGCTGAGGCCCGATATGAGGAGAATATTGCCCTCAGTAAATTGTACCACCATCAGGCTGAGGACACAAAATGGTGATTGGAATATGCTGAATACGATCTGGGTTGTGCTTGAGACTCATTGACCAATAATGGTACAATCCCTTCAGGTTCTGCATCAGTCACACATCAACCACTCTTGAAGCGCCCCCGATTATCTGTATCGAGTAGCACCAGTGAACATCGATGCAATAGCACGCAGTCTACTGGTAGGTATATTTACACGATCATGGCGACAAGCATTGTACTCATCGCTCTAGCTGTGTTATCAGGCTCCCATGAGCATCAAGTATAGTTTTTTATTACAGTTGTTGTACATTGTAATATACGGTTGCTCACTGTACCAATGATACTTGTTTTGCCCTGTTCCAATTCTAAGAGTGTAAGGTTCTGTTATAACAGTTATTACTGTAGCTGGCTGTAGGTAGTACTAAAATCTGTGAGGCACATATGCCTCTGCACACTCTGTCGAGCATTGGGTGCTCTGTACCACCGTTATGGTGTGCAGGTGTCACACAGTGATGTAGTGTACGTGATGTACTCCTGACGTGCTGGGCAGCTGTGGCCCTGTGATGCTGTAATTAACTGTATGTTTCCCTGTGTCATGCTGTAATGTATGTGTTAATGTGGACAACTGTTCTGAAATTAGGGATTTGCTGATGTACATCAGTGGAACAGTACGTTTACTGTAAACTTGTATTGTTTATCATGAGTGTAAAACATTATTCCTACTCAAAATAACAATGAAAAATAGTATTATATAATGAGAAGATTGTCTGGTAAAATTTTGAGCCAAAGTTTATAGGCAAACTTTTCACTCCAGTTTTGCTCCAGTTCTGGCCAGTTAGGTACATTGTGTCACATGCCGTTCCTCTGACCTACTCTGCACCTCCGAGACCCAACTACAGTGCCCTCGCGCACTCCAATACCCCGTCCGTAGATCTCTGTCTCTCTGTTTCACTCCGTCACTCCATTCTCCGTTTATAGTTTACATTCTATCTTGTCATGTATTGCCTCCATCCTAGTTACCCACGACCCTGCATGTACATTTCTCTGTCGACCCTTCTCCGTTCTCTGTCGACCCTTGTCCATTCTCCGTCTCCGACCCTTACTCCAACCCTTCTGACTCCAGACTTATTCATCTCCGTCCCAGTTGCATTTCCCGTCCTCCATATATAAGTCTGCACCTTGTCATAGATACTCTAGCTTGAATATCAACTAAGACTTCCCTGGCACTCCTCTTTTGTCTCACTCCACTTTGAGTTCCCCCTTCAACCCACTCCATCCTCTTCATCCTCCGAAATCCAGGACCCCCAACAAGGACAGTAAGGGCACAGCACTCTGCTCCAAGTCGCTGAAGCCGAAGTCCTGAACCCCTCGCGCAACTCCAGAGTTGTATCCAGAGTTGACTGGAGTTGTCGCCAGAAATCCTGCATAGCCTTAACACATTGCTAGGGTCAGCTGTCCAGCTCTGTCTAGCTCTGTCCAGCCAAAGGTTGTTTTGCTGATGTACCTCAAAGGTATGGCCCTGGAATGGTTCGAACTGGACCTCCTCCAGATGGAAGATCCTGCGCTCCATCCGATCTGAATGGATGATTTCAAGGAGTTCGTCTTAGAGCTCCAGACCAATTTCAGTCTGCACAACCCAGTTGGAGATGCGGAACACCAGCTGGACCATCTCAGCATGAAGGATGGCCAGCGCATCAACAAGTGATTGATCTAGTGAACACGGAACAACTCGTAACTCAGCGCACACCAAAAGGAATGTGAGACACTAATGATATTACCTAGTGAACATGGAATGACTCGTAACTAGGTAAGTTTGTAAGTGAAATGTTGCAAAGTGGAATGAATGACTCCATACCTCAGCACACACCAAAAGAAATGTGAGATGCTGAGGAAAGAGAAGGAAAGGTCGTGATCTAAGTATTATAGGTCACGCGCAGATTATGTAATGTATGAGGCGCGTGCAGTGTAGGGCGATGGACGAGCGCGAAGTGATGACAATGAATAAACTTAATATAACATACCCCCCTCACTTCGGGAGGAGTCCGAGAGCTGAACGAAGTTTAATGAATGCAGGGCATGGTAATGTTTTCGTAAGAATGTCTGCAATATTGAGATGAGACAGTACCCAAGAGAAAGTGAAAGAACTGTCTTCTACGTGGAAACGAATAAAATGATAATGAGTATCTATGTGCTTGGTTCACTGATGAAACTTTGCTGCAGTGGAGAGTGAGATGGCGCTTGCATTGTCTAAGTGGATTGGGGTGGGCTCGACAAAAACGATTCTGAGTTCATTCAGAAGGGCGTGAATCCATAAGCCTTCTTGCAGAACATGAGTGGCTGCGATATATTCCACTTCGGTCAAGGATAATGCGATTATGGTCTGGCGTTTCAAAATGTGAGAGATGAGCCCTCCCGCGAAGAACCAGGTGTAGCCACTTGTAGATCGGTGGTCAGACTCGTTTTCCCAGCTCACATCCACATATGCATGGAGGTTTACACCATTAGGTTGGTGCTCATACCGTAGTTTGAGATCGATGGTGCCCGTCAAGTATCTCAGAACTTGTTTAGTGATTGAAAAATGACGCGGTGATGGGCTTGCACTGTGTTGGGCAAGGAGACCGACGATGAAGGCGATGTCGGGACGCGTATTGATGGACAGGTAGATTAGTTCACCTATGATTTTTAAGTACACTGGACGGAGATCTGCTATTTTGGTGTAGTTAGCATCTGGATCCCCAAGAGGGTGCTTGGTGTCTGCAGGAAGGTGAACCGGGTTGCATCCAGTAAGTCCATATTCCTGAAGAAGGAATAGGATGTATTCTGTTTGATGAACCCATAAGATAGGGTTTGTCCTGTCGCAGTCTACCTGCATGCCGAGGTATTTGGAGATTGGTCCAAGGTCTGTTAGACCAAAGCGGTCTGCGATACGCTTTTTCACGTGAGTCAGAAAGGCTCGGTTGTTAGATGCAGCTATTCCGTCGTCCACATGCCATCCTACAAAGCAGCGAGTACGGACCGTGTTTGTTGCGGATGAGAGTTCGTCATAGTAGAATAACGCGTGGTCCATGTCCGATCGTGTGAACCCCAGTTCCGCCATTACTGCGCAAACCTGGCCATACCATTCGAGCGCAGATTGCTTCAAACCATAGATTGTTCGAAGCATTAGCCAGACCTTGGTTTTCCAATTGCCGTCCTCGAAACCTTTTGGCTGGCGCATATAGATCTCCTCCTTGAGTACCCCCCATAAGAAAGCACGTTTCGCATCAAAGGTGTCGAGTTCCCAGTCCCGATGACACGCTATTGCCATAATCAAATGCACAGAGGTTGGTTTGATCACAGGAGCAAAGGTCGCACCATAGTCCACTCCCGGGATTTGAGAGAATCCCTGTGCAACCAGGCATGCCTTGTAAACTGAGCCGCCCTTGTTGTCTTCTTTGAATTCAAGGACCCAACGACAACCAATTGCTTTCCTGCCTGCTGGTAAGTCTGTCAAACAATAAACGTTCATGTCTACCATGGTTTGCAGTTCTTTTCTCATAGCTGCTAACCATTCGTCTTTGTCGGGATGGAGTATAGCTTTGTCGTAAGTGGCTGGTAGGAGTTTCATGTCATAGTCAGATTGAGTAGGATCACAGCGACGATCGCTCCTTATGGTGATATGAGCATGTTCTTTGATAACAACGTTCGTGATTGTGTCTGAGATTGCTACATCTGGTTCGATTTGGCGAAGGTTGTCGACCTCTTTCAACATTGTCTCAGGGGTATGAGGAGTTTGTTTGCAACGTTCCGCAAGTGTATCGAGGCGAGCTTTGGTTGCAGCAAGGTCAGCAGCCCAGGCGGCACCTCTTTTTGTGAGGTTTCGTGAGCGTGTGGATCGGCGAGGTGTCGGGGTTGATGACGATGGGGCTGAGTCATTGGTGGGCTCTCCAAATGTTGGAAGCTCGTCTTCTTCCTCCTCGCTGTCCGAGTCAGGTTGAGTTAACGGCGTCCCTTTGTCAAAGATGACATCCCTCGCTGTGAAGAACATGCCTGTTGTCATGTCGCGTACCCTGTAGCCCTTCGTGCCTTCCAGGTAGCCCATAAAGATTGCACAGCAAGAGCGAACACTGAATTTGGTTTGTAGTTCTGTGGGAATGCGGGCCCAGCAACAAGAACCAAAGATTCGCAAGTGTGAGAGGTCTGGTTTATGTTTGTTGACCATCTCGTACGGCGTTGATCTGGGTGGAAGGGTGACTGATTCAGTGCGATTCCAAAGATAGGCGGTGGTCAGAATTGCTTCTCCCCAGAGGTAAGATGGAAGCTTAGCAGCTTGTAGCATAGCCAGTGCACGTCCTTGAAGTGTTTGGAGTGCACATTCAGCCTTTCCATTCTGTTGATGAGCATATGGGGATGAATATTCATGTAGAATGCCCGCGTCACGTTGGAATTGCTTAAAGTCATTCACGATGAACTCGCCACCATTGTCGGATCGAAACCGTTTCACTTTGCACTCCGCAAAGTTTTCCCACAGTGCTTTCACTGTTCGCCAGGCCTCCAAAGCTTGATCCTTGCTTGATAATACATAGTTGGACATTTATAAAGTTTGAGTAATCGTCAAGGAAAACAATGAAGTACAATTTGCCATGCGGGGTGTGAGTGGGAAAGGGACCACAGAGATCACTGTGAACCAGGTCGAGCATGCGAGTGGCCCGGTGCTCAGACGACAGATAGGGTTTGCATGGGTGTTTCGACATGATGCAGGCTTCACATCGGTTTAGAGGTTCATTGACGTCAATTTTGACTCCAGTTGCAAATGTGGGTAGTCATTTTATGGAATCGCTGCTGGGATGACCCATCCTCGCATGCCATAGATCCCAGTTCAGTTTGACGTGTGGTACAGATGGGAGGGTAGTTGCGCATATTTGTTTGAGAAGGGAGGGATGATTGGTCATTGCATCGTGATCCAAAAACCACAAAGGAACATAACAGAGATTGTTGAGAAGCGGTAAGGTTCCAAGGGGGTTCCCTCTGTGCGACAGATGACACATTGGGCCGGAGGTGGATGTCGTTCCTCAGAAGTCACATCCCCAGCCAAAAGCAAGCATGTGTCCGACTGATAAGAGGTTCAAGATGGCGTCGGGTGCATGTAGGCAGTCCTTGAGTACGATTCAATATGTGTCATTCCCGAGCGTGAGTTCTATGACACATGATCCGCGACCAAGAGTGGAGAGTGTCCCAGAGTTTGCCGTTTTAACTGGAGGGTGGTCCTTACACGCAAAGTCCAAAAAATAGCGACGATCTTTGATTAGGTGTGAAGTAGCACCCGAATCAAGGATTGTCATGGATGAGTCGCTCCAAGATAGAGAGCAAATTTCAGCGGAGGTCGAAGTCTCGTCATCCTGAAGAAGCGTGCAAGATAACTCTCAGCGATGAGTCTGAGGAGGATCGGAGGAGAGGTTAGGAGGGGTGGTTGCGACAATGGCAGGTGTCAATGTTTCTTTCGCTGCCTGTTTTGCTTTGAGCCATGCGGGCGCCTTGTCTTCCATACCTCCCCCTGGCCAGTAACAAAAAGGTTGCGAATGAGTATCAGCTCTTGGTTTTCCTGCGCAACATGGGTTCGTGTATTGAATCCCCTCAGGGTTGTGAAACAACACTCGAAAAGCGAATGAAGTTTTAGTGGAGTGAAGTGAGTTGAGCTTAGAGGGGCTTTTGAGTGGAAGGAACGAAGTTGATAAAACTAAAGAGTGTTGTAGTTTACATGGGGTTTATATAGTGTCCACTGTGTGTGGTCGTATTTACGATAGTACACTAATAAGGAATGTGGTACGATATCCTGTATCGAATTGTCATTGGACGATAAGTAATGAGTCATAGATAAGGTACTGCCTTGAGAATGGAAGAGAAGCGTCGAGCTTCTGTGGAATGGAATGAGCATGGAGCATATCTGATTGGTTGGTTAAATATATGCTGCTTCTATTGTGGCAGCCAATAGGAATCAATCCCGAGCATAGATTTGGCATGAGGTGTCTATATTTAGAATGTGTCCTTCAAGGACGAATGGAGAGGAACGGCATAGGATGATGGATTGAAAGTCTTGTCAAAAGACTGTATGGGATTCATAGGCATGAAGACTGTAGGAAATGGAATCGGATTGGAGGTGATCGTAACAGGTTGTGCTTGTGAATTTGAATGCCTGTCACAGGATTGACCTTACCCCCCTTACTTGGGGCTGCCACGCTTGCATATTGAGAACCAGGACCAGCTAATCTTTGCCATCCTACGATAGCATTGGCCTTTTTGATTAAGGATTTGGCGATGTCAGAGAAAGTAAGCAGATTTTGGGAGGTGGTGGTGGTGGAGGTTGTTGTCAACGATGTGCTGGACATTTTGGTGTATGTAAACTCACAGAAGATGTCCCACTTGATGCCGGTGGGTAAATCCTTGGAGCAGATCGAAGATCGATTCTTCGGTGGTGTAGCTCACCCCCATTTCCAGGAAACGACGTCGTGCATCCTCAAATATCCCAACATATCGAGGTGCATCGTCCACGTCTTTCATCTTTTCTGACCGAATCCTGGCACGTAGTTCATATTGAGATAACAGGTCCTTTCGTGCAAAACGCTCGCCAAGTGCATTCCACTGTTTTCTCGCTGTATCATCCTCATCTAGTAGATTCCCCACAACCATAGAGACCTTCCGATAGAGCAGTGCTTTTGCTTGTGCATCCTTCGCTTGCCAAGCTCGAATTTTGACTGATTTGTCATTGGTGAGTGAGGTGGGGTTTTTGGGAACAGGGACTGTTGATGCAAGATTGGCGACATTTGCAGGGTCTTTGCCATCACTGCAATGGGACCAAAGATCTTCCCCTTGGAGTGCGAGTTTCATTTGTTTTTGCCACAAAGAGTAGTTTTCTCTGCCCGTTAGTTCGCAGATGTGGTCATATTTTCCCATGGCTGACTATATGCACTATCTAAGCGAGGTTCTGAGGTCTGGTGAGCGATCGTCCGACTCAAGGCTTTATTTGGTGTTTGCTGTACTGAGATAACGTGTTCGATCAATGGTTTGAGCTCGATTAGAGCTTGGGGCTCATAACCTGATCGATCTAGTGAACACGGAACAACTCGTAACTCAGCACACACCAAAAGGAATGTGAGACGCTAATGATATTACCTAGTGAACACGGAACGACCCGTAACTAGGTAAGTTTGTAAGTGAAATGTTGCAAAGTGGAATGAATGACTCCATACCTCAGCGCACACCAAAAGGAATGTGAGACGCTGAGGAAAGTGAAGGAAAGGTTGTGATCTAAGTATTATAGGTCACACGCGGATTATGTAATGTATGGGGCGCGTGCAGTGTAGGGCGATGGACGAGTGCGAAGTGATGACAATGAATAAACTTAATATAACAACAAGTACGTTGTCGAGTTCAATCACATTGTGTCCCAAGTCCGAGGTTACGGAGAAGGAGCACTCTGCCACCACTTCTACAACGGACTCCCCGACCACATCAAAGACAAGGTCTCCCGCGTTGGGAAACCCACCACCCTCGTCGAACTCTGACAACTCACCCAGGCCATTGATGCATGCTATTGGGAACACAAGTTGGAGATGTCCAGACAAGTGAAGCCTTCTACCA
This sequence comes from Royoungia palumana, assembly GCA_038089855.1. Lineage (NCBI taxonomy): Eukaryota > Fungi > Basidiomycota > Agaricomycetes > Boletales > Boletaceae > Royoungia > Royoungia palumana. Next base: position 12,825 of record JBBPLQ010000718.1, read on the forward strand.
ACCCGTCCTTGTCCAAATCCACATCCGACAAACACTCCACATCCACATCCTGTTATGACAACTCCTGGTAGGAACTGGTGTTAACTCAGTGGCTCAGGGGTTCCGACGTCCTGAGATAGGGGTTCCGAAGGTTCTGAAGATAGGGGCTTCTGTTGATCGACAGAGGGTTAAGGGTTTCAATGAGTCTGGGGTTCCAGCGTTCCAAGATAGGGGTTTCAGAGGTTCCAAAAATAGGGGCTCTTGCTGGATGGCAGAAGTTGATGGTTCAGAGGACGAATACCCTAGCTAAAGGGGTTTCAAGGGTTCAAGGGATCCCTAGCATGTTGTAGGGGGTTTCAAGGGTTCAAGGGGAAGCTCTCCAAAGAGGAGGGAGAGTTTCAGAGGGCAACAGTGGTTGAGCACAGTAAATTGAGTAGAACTAAGCTAGGGAATATAGGCATATATCCTACAGCTTATATATGGTACAAGAAGGGCTGAGTTAGGTCAGCGGAACGGGACACCCTTTGAAGGTCTGCAG
>JBBPLQ010000719.1:0-15518 GCA_038089855.1 Royoungia palumana
ATGCCAAATCACCCATTCCTACCACTCCCGCACACTCCGGACTTGCGTTTCCCGAGTTTCCCACGCTCCGACCGACCGATCGGACTAGTATCTGATCATCTCTCACCTTTCCGGACTTCCGGACTCCAATACTCATCTTTGTCTCCCTCTAGATATCCAATTTCTACCATATCACAACAAGCCACCCGACAATTTCTCTCCACCTTTTATCCCGGTTTCATTGCTAACCATTCCTCCCCATTCCGACAGGCAATGTCCAGGAGGACATTATTCAAAGTCCCTGGGGGGAGGACTCCGAAATTTTTGCATTTTTAGGTTCTGATGACTCGTATTCGATCGTTTCCATCAATTCTGATGATGTGTGCTTACCTATGACCTTCTGATCTCATCATATGCATCATTTCTACCCCGGGATTAGTCCGGTGATCGTTCCTATGCTTATCTTTCGATGTTCCGGCTTATCACTTAACTTTCCGGTCTCATATTTTCAATTTCCAGTCTATCTTTCGACTTTCCAGTCCATCTTTTGACTTTCCGGGCTTATCTTTCACACTCCGGACTTGTTTTTCGCGCTCCGGACATGTTTCCCACGCTCCGGATTCACCTTCTCATGCCTCGGACTTCATGTCCAACCTTGTCCACTTATCTTTCGACTTTCCAGACTCATATTTTCAATTTCCAGGCTTATCTTTCAACTTTCCGGACTTGTTCCTCACACTCCGGACTTGTTTCTCGCGCTCTGGACTTGTTTCCAGCGCTCCGGAATTATTTACCTATGCTCCAGACTCTATGTCCAACTTCATCCATTCATCGTTTGGCTATCCGAGCTTATATTATGACTTTCTGACATATCATTCGACTTTCCGGACTTATCTTTCAACTTTCCAGACTTGTTTCATGCGCTCCGGGCTTGTTTCCCGCACTCCAGATTTGTTCCATGTGCCCGGATTTGCTTCTTGTGCCCCGGATTATCACAAAATCTCATTGCTGCAGGAATAGATGTGAAAGAAGACCGATGAAAGCAAGTCGGGTTGGACTCCCGCATCTAGTTGCTACTTTCTTTCCTCTCTATTCATTTTCTTTGCATTACTTACCTATACCTTTGTTTCTTTCCTTTACCGACCAACTGCTGCCGCCCTGAGTCACGCTTTCATCACTCTGGACTACTCTGGACTGCTCTATATGATCGTCGCTCATCTTCCGGACCAATCGGAGATCACTCTACCATCATCCTAGCATCATATCCTCACCCGAGCTCCTATCTGTCACCATTCCGAGCTACCACACCTACCTGCATCACCCCCTTAGTGCCATCTTATCCATCATCCGACCGGCACTGACTGGGGACAGTCAGTATCTAAGTCCACCGCAGATGTAGAGCTTGGGACAGCTCTAGGTAGATATCCCAGCTTCATCCCGAGACCGATGCACGCTTTCTGGGCCCGAACATCCATTTCTGACCACTCCTATCACTCCTCCTGTGCTCGGACTGTCCAGGACTTCACTTGGACTTCCTGGAAGTCACTCCCCTCACTCAGGACTTCATCCCAGACCCACTAGGGACCCCTTGGGACGAATCCCAAACCTCGCACTTACTTACCCAACACCCTAGCTACTCCCATTCAGCTAGACTTTGGACTTTTCAGCGGAGCAAGCTTGGATGCCTTGCTCTTACTGAACACATCTGCGAAATTGTGGTATTCTGGAGGAACTCTGGAGAGGTTGATTTGCTCAGGGGCATCGGAAGAGGTAGAAGCAGATTGGAGGTCGCTCTCCTGGGGGCAGAGTTGTAGGCTGAACTGCACAGAGCCATCTAGGCAGCACACCAGAGCAAAAGCAGGAGTGCTAATAATCGCGATAGGTGGAGCCTTGCGGTCGGAGAAATGCAGTGAATCGGATGGTGTGGGGTCAACTGGAGGAGGTGAGTCCTGGGGGTGTGGAGATGAGCTCGGAGGGGCTGGCATGGGGTACTCAGGTGATCGGAATGCGACACTGCTCGAAACCCAGTCAATCAACGAATTGTAGCAGGTGAGCCAGTTATGTCCTAGAACAAGTGAGCAAGAACCATACAGCGGAGTGACATAAAACGTCATTGGAGTGATATCACCGGTCAGGAATTGGAGTGATATCACCGGTCAGGAATTGGACAGAGAGGTCGAGGGCTTGAGTGATAGTCGAGTTTGATGTTCCATCGAAGAGTCGGAGAAGGATCGGGGAAACGGAGTATGTTGAAAGATTATTTTTATTCACGAAAGCGGTATCTATGAAACAATCGGAGGAGCCAGAGTCGATCAATGCGGGGAAAGAAGGTATATCATAAGAGACTAGAGAGATGGACAGCATAAGGGATTTCGGATCTAAGAGAGCGGACGCGTTGAGTTGGAGCTCCTTGAGTGCATGGGTGGAGTCAATGCAACCTTCAGTCTGTGTGGAGTCTGAGAGGTCGCGGTGAAAAGACTAAAAGGTGGGTGAGTGGACTTGGTAGGTATACTTACCTCCGAGTCCAGGCCACCGAAGTGTCTGAGGGTAAAGGGGAGCGAATATGTTCGCCCCAAAGGGACTCTAGAGAGAAGGGAATAAGTCCGGAACAAAGTCCTGGCATGCACCAGAGAGTGAGAGAAGGCCCGGGGACAAATAGACAAAGTCCAGGAGTCGTAGAAGCTGAGACCGGTCGTGGAAGTCTGGTCCAGTCACAGGGAACAATGAGAACGATGGTCGGTCGGTGTATTATAATGAGAGGAGATGATGGGAGACGATGGAACGATAGAGGAGAACGGCCCCAACAATGTACAATGTGAGCCCCATAGGAACTGTCATTTCCGGACAATAGATACATGATTTATAAGTCTGGGTATGCCCAGATGATACGTATGGACTGGAAACAACCTATAACGTAGTATGTATGAAATAATAAAGAAAGGAAGGAGACAGGATCGCATAGGAACCGACCCTCAAAGGGCAGTGTTCCTGAGTCCCGTCTCGGATCCGATAAACCCAATCGCTCGGTGTAAGTTGGACCTGAGGAACAAAAGCATCGTAAAGCAATGGGTAAAGAACTGGATAGTTCTCTTTTCTCTACGCAAGTGTGTAGGATACTTCCTCTCTTGGAGAAGTATGCACAGGTAGATCAAGTAGAGACTTACTTGAGGAGACTTTTTAGATGGTGCGAAGCAAGAGTGATTGAGAGAGTTGAAGGTAGATTTCTAACTGAGGAGAGCGAGTGTGAGGGAGCTCTCCTCTTATATACAATACAGGATTGTATGTACATATTTGGACTGGTCTGTGTGCAGTCCTGTCTTTCTACCTAATAAGGAAGAAGATAATGCAATGGTATCGCATTGTCTGTCATACATGATTAGTAACTGTCTGATGATGATCAGTAAGTGAGTCATATGAAATGACTAAAGTATGACGTATGAATATGGAATGATTATCCAATATGAAAATGAATAATATAATATCAGTGGTAACTGGATAAGAATATCTGAATAAGAAATACCACTTGATATTCGACACTCTTCCACATTTGAAATATTGAGGATCATGAATAAGGAGATAAAGTGAGACTTTTTCGTCTACGCTCAAAGGCTATCTTTCCAAGGTTTTTGGTAAAGATATCTGAGAATTGTTGGTTAGTCAGAATGTAGAATAGTTCCACTTCACCCAATTCTACTGCTTCTCAGATATAATGTTCTGGTATCCGGACATGTTTGGTTCTGCCTTCTTGAGCAGGATTTGAGGCAAGAAACATTGCTCCATGGTTATCTACGCATAGCAGTACAGGGGGAAGAAGGATGGTTAATTCTTCAAACAGGTTTCGAATCCATTGCAGTTGTTTGCAGCATTCGGTCATGCTGCAATATTCTGCTTCTGTGGATGAAAGTTGTACTCTCTTCTGTCGTTTTGAGAGCCAGGATACTATTCCATTGGCTAAATAAACTGAATATCCAGTAGTTGATCTGGACGTTTCAATATCTCCTGCCCAATCCGTGTCACTGTAAGCGATTATGCCATTCATTGGCCCATCTGATTTGTAAGTGATACAGAGATCAGTGGTTGTCGCTAGGTAGCAAACAATATGTATCGCCTTCTGCAAATGTTCTTCTGATGGGTTTGCAGAGAATTGTGACATTTTAATCACGGCATAGGCAAGGTCTGGTCTGGTTCCTAACATGATGTATAGGAGGGAACCTATGACCGATTGATAACAACTTCGGAGGTTTGGATCTCCTTGTTTATTGTTGGGTCTTGGATTATATCCGGTAGGAAGTGGGGTGTTTACTGGTTTGGAGTTTATTTGTCCAAACCTCTCAGCGACTTTCTTGGCATAAGTACACTGGTTGAGACGAATAGTTTTCTTTTTTCAATCTCGAGTAATCCGCATTCCCAAGTATTCTTGCGCTGGTCCAAGATCTCTTGATTCCCAACGTTTCATGAACTCTTGTTTATGTTTGAGGACAAGAGGTCGGTTATTTCCCATAAAAAGAGCATCATCAACATAAAAAACTAGGACAATGATGTCTTTGCTGATGAATTTATAGTATACTCCTGGATTGGCATGTGTTCGAGTAAAACCGAACTTTACCAGGGATGCATGCAATTGTTTATTCCATTGCAGTGCTGATTGTTTGAGCCCATAAATGGACTTGATCAATCAACAGACTTTTGTCTCTTGACCTTTCTTGATGAAACCCTCAGGTTGAACCATATAGATCTCTTCATCTAGCCCGCCAAATAGATAGGCAGTTTTAACGTCTAGGGCTTCTATTTCCCAATCTTCCAATGCTGCTGTAGCAAGGAGTAGACAAATGGTTTCGAACCTGGTGACTGGTGAAAAGGTTTCTTCATAGTCAATACTGAAGACTTGTGTAAAGCCTTTTGCAACGAAGCGGGCTTTCTTTCTGCCATCACTTTTTACTGCAAATACCCATCTTCCCTGGACAGGTTTATGACCTTTGGGTAGATCAACTAGTTTCCAGACGTTTTGGTCTATAAGAGATTTGTATTCATCATTCATGGCGTCTCTCCATGCTTTCTGATCCATATCAGAGAGCTTGAGGATATCACGATAATGTTTTGGTGTTATGATCATGATAGCTTGTGAGAAATGATGTCTCAACCATTGGTTTGAGTACATCTCACCCATTTGTTCATCATTAGGTGGATCAGCAACATCTTGTTGCATCGGCTCTTCCTGAATCGCTTCACGACCTCTCTGGATATCTTTCTCTATTTTGAGAGGTGATCGTTGACCATATGCATTATCTGGTATCACTCTTGCGAACCAGATCCTAGTGGATCTTCTCTCTTCGGCAGGTGCTCTAATGTTGGCTCTCTGCCTGAAGGTAGGACAGTGTTGATGTGGCAACGCCCTAAACTCTGTCATCGGTTCTTTTTGTTGTATAGGTGATTGCCAGTCTGCTGGTGTAAGGGGTCTGGTCTCCTGATATCCGTAGTCAAGAAGATGATAGCGTTTATGTTGTGGCATATCATCTATATCTCTCCATTCATTTTGTTCGTCTCTAAACCTTCCTGGTTGAATAGGTCTCTTCTGATTTGAAGGTCCAGGTTGTGGTGAAGGAGATCAAACGATAGTTGAATGAGGATTTTGAGATTCAGGAGATGATGATAGGAAGTATAAGGGTGATGAGGAAGGTGAATTGGTGCGTCCTTTCCTTTTGATTCTACTCGGATGTGATAAATCATACAATTCTGATCCAAGAGGGGATAAGGGTCCTTCGGATTTGAGTGGAGAAGGAATAGATTCATGTTGCTCAGGAGTAGTTTGCCATGATGATCTCAATGACGTACAGTAGATGTATGTATTATCATTGGGAGTTGATCTATTATTGAAGTTTCGTGGATCATTATTTATGTATCGGTTAGGAGGAAGAGATTCCGGTATTCCTTTCTCAATTTGTATGGGAAGGTCATTTGCAGTTGGTATTGACAGGTCTTGTCTGTCATTACTCTTTTTGGAACATGACAAGAACTTTGATTCATTGAAGATGGCATGAGAGGCAATGAACATCCGATGTCTGGTTTGTGACCAGAAACAGTAACCTTTGGTATGAGTTTCATAACCAATAAAGGTCATCTCTTCAGCTTTTGGTGCAAGCTTATCTTTACGCATCTCTGACGGAATAAAGACGTAGGCTTGACAACCAAAGATTTGAAAGTAGGAAACATCTGGTTTCTTCTTCTCAAAAGATTTGATGGGGGTTTTCCAGTTAAGACAACACATAGGTTGTCTGTTGTATATATGGAGGGAGGTCTCTATGGCGTCTTGCCAAAAGATGTCTGGTAGACATGCATGATGGCGAATTGCATTTGCTTTCTCAAGTAAAGTTCAATTGAACCTCTCTGCACAACTGTTTTGTTGGAGAGTGTGAGGTACAGAGGTTTCATGTTTGATCCCTCTGGATGAGAAGAATGTTTTCACATTCTGTCTGTTATGAACACTCCTAAACCCCTATCTTCAACCCCTGTCTTTATGCCATCTAATCCTGTTACAGACGCTCCCAAACCCCTATCCATAAACCCTATATTCCCCTCATTATCTAATCAATCACATGACATCCTCTTCCCAAAACTATATGTTCAACCTCCAACATATGTTGTTCCTCTACACGCATGCCTTACCCTGTTTCCCAAAGCCTAGACTCATATGCCTCATGTAAAACCTATGCTCGGTTTCATTCCCCATTGGCTGCCACAACTTGCATAGCCAAGCACAGCCCTTATCTATGACATCACTATGTTCCCACCTTATCATCCAATCATAAAATACTTACGCACAGCCTTGATGGCACCATATGCACTATCCAATCACCTATGCTTACATCATGGAATTCTCTAGAATAAACCAAATATGTACAAACATCATGTATCTAGTATATATACTCAATCCAGCATTGGAGAACTCCAGTAAAGTTCTCTTGATCTTCTCCCTCAAAAGAAGTCAGATAACACAGTGACACTTTCTCAGGCAATCTAAGACCCTCTTTCACTTTTGCTCTCTTTCCTTCCTTTCCTCTATGCTTACAACGACTCCCAGTCTTTTGAGTTGTTTCAAATCCCATCTTATCTTATCAACAAGTCTTCATCCCTCAAGAACACTATGTCATTCCTCCCGCCTTCTCACCAGACTTGTTCTAGACTCTTTCTGCCTCATGCCAAACCTATGTGCAAAACCTATCAAAGTTGTCCCTGACGTGAGTGCCGTCTGGCTTTTTGTGATCTAGGGTGGGGAGATAGCCCTTGGTGTATTCTCCTGCCTTTGTGCCCTTGAACCTAGAGAGCACTGCTGCCATCTTGTGGCGTACGTCATCCACCTTGTTTAAGGTGAGCCATGTCGTCATCTTGGCCCACCATTCATCCCATTTGGCGATTTCCCCTTCATAGTTTCTGGAGTCTGCCATCAATTCAAACTTGTGCCCTTGATCTCTGGGGGCATGTTGGGATCTGCTTGTTCCCTGTCCTGCTTGTACTTCAAGATCCATTATTTTATTTTCAAGGGCGGTTATAATTTGGAGCATGTGTGCACTCATGTCTTTTATTTCCTGCCTGTAATCTTGGTTGTTGATGATGGAGCGGATGAGGGGAGCGAGGGTAGTGGAGGTGGCCTGCATTGTGGGAATGAAAAAAAGTTTTTATTTATCTATTGAGGAAGGGAAGCATATGTGGGAAGACGAGACGGTTTCTTTAAAGTACATATGGGGCGGAGAGACCTTGATTGGTTACAGTCTATTTGATCCCAGTCGTGTAATCTAAATCTGGAACCGAACTGTCTTCTTTTCTCTCGGCATGAGAGGGGTCTGTCTGCCTCGAAGTACAAGGATGGGTCTACTGACTCGGTCCTTTGTCTTTTGGAGATCTGGTCTAGTGGAACTACTATTGGAGACGGAGATCTCTTTGGGCTTAGGTGCGATGCGTCGCTTAAGGAAAGGGGGGTTAGGGGCGTGTCGAGGTGGAGAGACGGCTCTGGGCTTTCTCTCTTTATAGGATTGGTTGACGAACGAAACCTGACCCTTGTACCACATGACCCTTCTACTTCTTGGGGGTCCAATAACATGCTCTGCTGATCTAACTTGGGGACTAGGCTGGCGCAACGAAGGAAGCGGACTGCTAATACTGCTCTTAAGAGCTCGTCTTCTGTCACTCAAGTGAACCTGCCCCAGGGTAGGTGATGATCTATAATAAGAACGGAAAAGGTGGCGGCATAGAGGGGCTCAGATGGGGAGTATCTCCTATCTCTCACGGACTCTCTCAACCGTTGTACTTCTTCATTGCTAGCTGCGGGAAGAAGGTTCTTGATAACCTTATAGAGAACTTTGAGGTTAGCGGACATTGAGGAGTAGGGGTGCACTACACGCGATAGGTTCATAAGTCCTTCACCTAGCATTGACCTCTTTAACGCACTTGTACTTGTATTAGGGCTTGGGGTGCATGGGAAGCATTACTGAGCTTTGTGCAAACTTGATAGTAAGTGGAGCGGAGTAAGAATGAGTTTAATTCAAGTGAAACAACACCCAAATCGAAAGGATGAAGTATAGTAGTCTGATCAAGAGTGACTAGCTCTGAGGAGAGTTTGTTTGAGTGGAAAGATCAAGTGAATTAAACTGAGGACTATCGAAGTACAGCTCAGGTATATATACTACTCTAAAGTGTTTGTGTCTATTTGTGTCCTGGTCTGTGCGCACTGGTGTGCCAGACTTTATACCATAAAAGGAAGCATCTACAATGACCGTGATTGGTTAATGAAAGTGGTGCCATGTAGGCTGTGCAAAAGTAATAATATGATTGGATGAAAGAAATCGTACGACATAATGAGGCTGTGTATTGTGGCAGCCAATAGGAATAGGTTCCGAGCATAGGTTTGGTATGAGGAGTAGAGAGTCTAGAACAAGTCTGGGTGAAAGGCGGGAGGAACAACATAGCATTCTTGAGGGATGAAGACTTGTTGATAAGATAAGATAGGGTTAGATGGCATAAAGACAGGAGTTGAAGATAGGGGTTTAGGAGTGTTCATAACAGAATCGGAACAGATCCCACTCCATAAACCCTGGGACCATGGCATCAAATTAAAAGACACCTTCAAACCTAAAAAGGGTAGACTCATACCATTGTTGCCCAATGAACAGAAGGAAGTCTCCGATTTCATAGATGACCAAATGGCCAAGGGCTATATCTGACCTTCCAAATCGGAACAAATGTCGCCTGTGTTCTTCATCCCTAAAAAGGATGGTCGCAAACGGATGGTCCAAGACTACCGTTACATAAACAAGCACATGGTCAAAAATAACTATCCTCTTCCTCTTATCTCACAGCTTGTTGACAAGCTCAAACATGCAAAATTATTTACCAAAATGGATCTAAGATGGGGTTACAACAACGTCCACATCAAAGAAGGCAACAAATGGAAAGCAGCATTCGTCTGTCACCGCGGATCATTCAAACCCATTGTCATGTATTTCGGTCTATGCAATTCCCCCACTACTTTCCAGCAAATGATGAATGATATCTTCTCTGATATGGAAGACGTCGTGGTGGTCTATATAGACGATCTTATGATCTTCACCGCCACAGACGATCAGGAAGAACATGACAAAATTGTTCTGGAAGTACTAAAGCGGTTAAAAGAAAATGATTTATTTATAAAACCGGAAAAATGCACTTTCTCATGCAAAGAAGTAGACTTCTTGGGAATGATCATAGGAGTTAACGGAATCTCCATGGATGAAGAAAAGACCAAAGCCATTCGGGAATGGCTGGTTCCCACCAAGGTCAAACATGTCCGCTCCTTCCTCGGTCTAGCAAACTTCTATCGTTGCTTTATCCAAGATTATGCCAAAATCGCACACCCCTTACATGATCTAACCAAAAAAGACATCCAATGGACTTGGACAGAAAAGGAACAAACTTCTATGGATAAATTAAAAGAAGCCTTCACCACAGCCCTGATACTCACCTATCCTGATAACGAGTGTCCATATAGGGTCGAATCAGACACTTCTGATTATGCAACCGGCGTGGTGCTGTCCGTTCTCAAAGAAGACAAATGGCACCCTGTCACCTATAACTCTCATTCTATGACACCAGAAGAACAGAATTATCCAATCACTGACAAAGAAATGTTATCGGTGATCCGTTCCCTAGAACTATGGCGCCACTATCTAGAAGGCGCAAAACATGAAATACAAGTATGGAATGATCATGAAAACCTTAAATGGTTCATGACGAGACAAGACCTGACACGCAGACAAGCATGTTGGGCACAATATCTATCTAGATTTAATATCGCCTGGCATTACAAACCAGGTGCTTCTATGGGAAAACCCAACGCCCTCTCTAGGAGAGAAGACCATGCACAAGGAATCGAAGATGATAACAAAGGAGTCACAGTCATCCCACAATCACAGATCCACCCAATTGAGGTACAGATAAAGGATCTCGGAGATCAATTTTACGAAAAACTCCAACATGAACAAATCAAGATTCCCTGCTCGGGTCTAGACTCCCTTTTCAAGCAAGGTTATACATTAAAAGAAATAAATAACAAAAACATTTTACAAAAAGAAAACAAAATTTATGTTCTAGAATCATTACAGCTAGAAGTCGTAACTATACATCATGACACACTGGTGGCAGGACACTCCGGTTACGACAAAACTATGAAACTTCTCACTCGTTCCTATATATGGCCAGAAATGGCAAAATATGTCAAAAATTATATATCAAGATGTGAAAGATGCGCACGCTTCAAAACCGGAAACCAACCTCTGGCTGGCAAACTACAGCCATTAGAAGTACCTAACGCACCTTGGGAACACATATCCGTGGACTTCGTCACGGACCTTCCCCTTTCACAGAATTATGACTCTATTCTCACAGTGGTGGACCGCTTCTCAAAAGAAGTAGAACTTATCCCCACAAGCAAAACATGTTCCTCGATGGAACCTTCCAAACTCTATCTATCCCACATATGGAAACACCACAGACTTCCGACCACTATCATATTGGACCGTGGCCCTCAATTCTCTTCTCAACTTATGAAAGATATCTGTAAAAACCTAGGAATCACTCCCAAACTGTCCACCGCCCATCATCCACAAATGGACAGACAGATGGAGCATATGAACTGCGAACTCCAACAATTCTTGTGCCTTTTCACAGCTGAAAATCAAAATGATTGGTCACAATGGCTACCCATCGCCCAATTCAGCTATAACGCAAAGAAAAACACCACAACAAAGTTCGCTCCCTTTGAAATCACACATTCTTACATGCCCCGTATGGGAATTGAAAAATGCCAAACGGCAGTGCCGGCAGCAGAAAACTTCATTAAAGATATGGCAGAAATTTTAGAAAATACAAAAACAAACATCCTGCAGGCACAGGAACATATGAAAAACCAAGCCGACAAACACAGAGCAGATGCACCGAACTACAAAATTGGCGACAAAGTGTGGCTTGCCACAGACAACCTTAACATTGCCAATCGGTCGTGTAAACTCTCAGATAAATATATCAGCCCTTATGAAATATTATCTATGAAAGGTCCAAATGCCATAGAACTCAAACTACCACAGCACATCAAAATCCACCCAGTTGTCAATATCTCCCAGGTCTAACCTTATCGGGAACGCCTTGACGGCCAACCCACCCATAAACCTGCCCCTGTTCTAGTAACAGAAAATAGAGATGTTGAATACGAGGTTGACTACATCGTCGACTCTCACTTCAAAGGACGAGGCCTTCAATACCTTGTCCACTGGAAAGGATATGATGAAACAGAGCGCACTTGGGAACCAAGCAAAAACTTGGAAAATACACCAGAGGCCATTAAACTCTTCCACAAGTCCCATCCCTCCGCCCCAAGGAAACTCCAGATCAATTATGAAAACTTCAATTCACTATTTAATCCTATGCCTGAACATACGACAGAGGTCTCCACTCAGAGCGTTCAGCTCCACGAGCATACTGTTGAAGGTCATCTGGAATCTGACCAACAGCAGGGGGGTAGTGTTACGAATGCTCCTAAACCCCTATCTTCAACCCCTGTCTTTATGCCATCTAATCCCATCTTATCTTATCAACAAGTCTTCATCCCTCAAGAACACTATGTTGTTCCTCCTGCCTTCTCACCAGACTTGTTCTAGACTCTTTCCGCCTCATGCAAAACCTATGTGCAAAACCTATTCCTATTGGCTGCCACAATACACAGCCTCATTATGTCGTACAATTCTTTTCTTCCAATCATATTATTACTTTCGCACAGCCTACATGGCACCACTTTCATTAACCAATCACGGTCACTTTACTTACTTCCTTTTATGGTATAAAGTCTGGCACACCAGTTGCACACAGACCAGGACACAAATAGACACAAACACTTTAGAGTAGTATATATACCTGAGCTGTACTTCGATAGTCTCAGTTTAATTCACTTCGATCTTTCCATCCAAACAATCCTCATAAAGAGCTAGTCTCTCTACAAAAGACCACTACACATCATCCTTTGTTTTGGGTGTTGTTTCACTGTCCCATAAGCTCTCCTCCTCAGTCTGAATGTACAGAGGTGATCATCAATCCGGATTGTGTTTCCAAAAAGGAAAACATTGTAACCAGTTGTGCACAGGTCTCGGATTTGTCTCAAAGAAAAGCTAAAATGGCATAACCAGAGAAATCATCGATAAGGGTGAGAATATATCTCTTCCTGGAGCGAGACTCCTTGGGCATAGGACCAACTAGGTCGGTATGTACAAGGGAAAGTGGTCGGGAAGACCGCTTGTCAGAAGGGGGAAATGGTTGATTGGCCATCTTTCCTTCTGTGCAACCTTTGCAAGGTGGTAATTTTATTGTAGGAAGGTGAGGAGTGCCAGATGTATTCGTCCGAAGATGTTGGAGGGTGTTCTGAGAGGGATGTCCAAGGTGTAGGTGCCAAAGGGTGATGGAATCAGGTAGTAATTGAACTGATGTTACAACCGATGGTTTAATCGAAGGCGACTGAAACCAGTATAGGTTGTTCTCATGTGGAAATAAGGCTGATGCCTGTATTACCAAAATCCATCAGTGTTCCAAACTTGTGTTCGTCCATTTGTGATAGAGCATTTATATCCCTTCGATGTGAGTGAAGGGATGGATAGTAGTCAGTAAGAGGCATGAGGGGCATACCAGACGTCTTGTAGGATCGTCTGTGGTAGATTGTTGGGTGACAGAATTACTTTCTCTGGACCATACATAGATATAGTTGATCCGGAAGCAACTGTGGCAGTTCGTTGTTCTTGTCCGAGATGAATAAAGTCAGACATATATGGGGAAATGTGATCTGTACAACCGCTATCCATCATCCAATGATGTGGTTTGCCTTTAGCGTTTCCGACAGTATAACAGCCAAAAATTCATTTATTATAATTGGAGGATAAAGGGATCTCCCGTTCATCCAAACGAGGTGGCCCAGAGAAAATAGCTCCTGACGCAGTATAGGATCATCTGGATCTGTAGCTAACGCTTTGCTCACAGAGTATCTCATCTGTGGTGTCTGTGGTAAGACGTCTAATAGTTCTCTGGCTGACGTGCCAGGTAGCATTTGTCCCATAGGTAATCCTCCAAGTACAAACATTTTTCCTTTCTCCTTCTTCTTCTTTTTATTGCGACCAGTTGGTGATATTGCAGAGTCTGGTACTGGTGTCTCAGAGACTGCACCCTCAAAAGTACTAAGGTGAAATAGTGGGGAAAGAGAATGATTGTAGGTTGCTATCTCCCCATCCTGGTCCTGGTTCTGCAATATTAGAGTCAAAGTCCTGACCTGTGTCCATCTCCATGTACAAAGGTTCTTCAAAGTCATCAGGTTGAGGTGTGACTTCTTCTATTCTCGCAGATAGGGGTAAAGACCCTATTGTGGTATTAGCTACGGTGTTTGCTGTTTTCTTCTGTTTCCTTCGTTTGTAGTGTTCGCTTGCATCGTTTCCTCCTCGTCCTCTATAAGGTTTTCCTCATCCTCTGCGGTTGAAACCGCAGGACGGACCACCACTTTGTTGTTGTGGTTGTTGTTGTTGTTGAGGTCTCCAGGTATTTGTCCTGGGAGGGCTGTTCCATATCACGGCGGTCCTATTAATAGAGGGTTGAGAGGAGGTGGAGGCGACAGCAGATATGCGGTGATGAAGTGGTCTGGAGTGGTGTCTGGAGCGAGTACTCCTTAAGTCTATCTCTCCTAGGATTGTTGATTTGATGTCATCGTCGGAGGTTTGGGTGAGGGTCGAGCGTATGTTGCTCATGGAATCAGGGATAGCATGAAGGAGTAGTAATGCCTTCATTTCTCTGTTGAGGTTTCCCCCACAGGCGTCCATTTCTTGGAACATGGTCTGTATTTTCTAGAGGTCTTCCTCCGCTTTGTGTTCCCTGATCCGATGGTTCGTCAGTTTTGAGAAACTGAGATACCTTCCTGCGAGTCCTCTGGCGCCATATCGTTCTTGGAGGTGGTGCCAATATCTAAATGTTTTTGACTCAAGGAGTTTATGAGCAACGATGGTAGCAGTGGCTCAAATATCATCTTCTTCCCAATCTTTGGGAGCTTCTTTTGCTAAGGAATAGTGCGAGGTTGAGCATAGAATGGCGAGGACTTTATTATCCGAGTCCTTCCAATCTTGTAGGTCGGCGTGTGTAGTGGTGATGAGGGAGTAATGTGCCGCCTTCAACCAGTCTGCTTGATTGACAGTAAGGAGAAGGTGTTCGATCCTCATGGACCATTCAGCGTAATTTTCCTTGCCGGTAAGTAGGACGAAATCCTTCATCTGGTAGGATTCAATCTTGTATGAGTCAGCTTTGGGAAATTGAAGAGTTTGCTGAGATGGTTGTTGAGTCATGGCTGTAATCAATATTAGTGATGAGGAAACTTAATGAAGAAACCCCCTTTTGTCAGATCAATGCCTCCATTCCCATGTTAATTTACAAGATCTGATTACATCCTATGCTTTTTTGACAGAATTATTTTTGTCTTTTCCTCCGATACCTCCGCAGCTCTCCTTTTAGGAGGAGGATAGGTCAGATGACATGCTTCTGCATACGTCATTCCATCCTTCATATATCTCTGAACCTCAATGTGTTTTGAGTTCAGGGGATCTTCTTTCCATTCTCATCTGAGAAGGCTATTGATCCATGAGTGGTACCATTTGTTATGAACGCTCCTAAACCCCTATCTTTAACCCCTGTCTTTATGCCATCTAATCCCTCTTTATCTTATCAACAAGTCTATCACCCACAAGAACGCTATGTCGTTCCAATCTATCAACCACCAGACTTGTTCTAGACTTCCTATGCCTCATGCCAAACCGATGCTCGGAAACTATTCCTATTGGCTGCCACATCACACAGCCTCATTATGTCATACGATTCTTTTCCTCCAATCATATTATTCTTTACGCACAGCCTACATGGCACCACTCTCATTAACCAATCACGGTCATTATAGATACTTCCTTTTATAGTATAAAGTCTGACACACCAGTTGCGCACAG
>JBBPLQ010000720.1:0-15460 GCA_038089855.1 Royoungia palumana
CGCACGTACCAGCACCATCCAGGCGACCACCCAACCACACCAAACGACCTCACCACCATCCAAACCCGCTGCGTAGTCGAGGACGATTGAAAATGCAACCTAAAAGGGTTAGAGAGCACCAAGGGAGCAAGATCACTCACCTTGCGATATGGTCGCTCCAAGACCAATTAAGATGTGCCAGACATGCCATAGAAAGCCTAGAAAGGTCAGGTAAGTGGTCAGCACACACCCGACATGAGTAGGACGCACCAGAAGTCGGCAGCGCAGTGCTCAGACGCGACTTCCATATATGGACATCGCTCTGCCAGATGTGCAATCCCCTGCACGGCTTCAGGGCTTCTGGGGCTCGGCTCGGCTCGGCTCGGGCTTCTCAAAATAGCAAGCCGAGCTCTGAGCTCCACCAAGCCCCTAACGCGGCCCGGCTCGGCCAGGCTTTTTGGGGCTCGGCTTGGCCGGCTCACGGCTTTCAGGCCGGGCCGTGGAATCACTAATCTCAGGACATAACATTGGTAGCTGGTATCCTAAACACCGGCCGGATGGACTAGCGGTAGGGGCAGCGGTTAAGCCCCCTGACGAGAACTGTCGCGAGTCCGAAACCGCTCCCTCCACTTTCTTTACCTGCCCCTGGTTGGCTGTACATGTGACCCACCACATGGTCCGACCCCTATCTTCGGAAAAGGGTGACTGACGGCTGACTAAGCAGGCGGACAGCCCGGCTATTGTCCTCTTGCGCACACAGTCTCACATTTGGGTCTCACCCCAAATTCACATATTTGTAGAAAATTGTAGCTAGGGTTTATTAGGCCCATGCTTGTATTCATGAATGCCGACGCACGGAGAGAAATGTGCGCATTTTTGGTTTTCTGCTGCACCTTTTGCACTGTTGGAGGCGTATGTTAGTTGTCGTGTGCTCTTACTCGGTGGTTTGTCCTCATTTTCCGTTTTTGAGTAGCATTTTTGTAGAGACCTTAACATTAGGCTCTTTGTATGTATCGTTCTCGTGTGTCGTGCGAATGTTTTGATTTTATGGGCCCAACGCGCGCATATGAGTGATGTCATTAGCAATTGCATGATGAACGGTATCAGACAAAATTTATTCTCGTCTTTGATTCGTGCCTGAATTACTTTGTTTTTTAAGTTTACTCCGGAGTTGATTTATCGTGTTATGATTCAAGGTTGCATGCCAAGATTTTTTGATTTTTGATTTTTTTTGCTAATACATTTGATTTGAAATATTTCCAATTCCAATTCTCCAAAGGTGTCCAGCTTTCCATACTCCAGGCTCTCGTCTGTTCCAAATCTTCTGCCAGTGGCTCGCCGATGGGAACGAGTCCTCATCGCAATCTGCTCAATGTGCACTGGGGTCGACTTGCACGACAGTTCGAGGTGTCCGAGGTATGTTTCCGGTCGGACAAGTAGGAATGAGCAAACCTTCCTTGTGCAGGAGAGGAACCA
The DNA here is from genome assembly GCA_038089855.1 of Royoungia palumana. Lineage (NCBI taxonomy): Eukaryota > Fungi > Basidiomycota > Agaricomycetes > Boletales > Boletaceae > Royoungia > Royoungia palumana. The sequence continues at coordinate 1,456 of JBBPLQ010000720.1, forward strand.
TGATAAGTTGTCGGTACTCGATATACGTCCGACAGACGATTACATTGACATCAGTATACTTCCCCAGGCTTCACGCTCGCGACTTCATATCCTCAGTGCATTCCAACGTCCTCCATTTGTCAATGAAGTACCCTATCGAACACCTGCGCGTCCAATGCCTCGTGCACATCATCCAGAGGCACGATTTGCCTGTCGCACTCGCAGATCACTGACATGACAAAGCAAAGCTTGAAGCAGTCACGAGCAAATGCTAACGGGTGCTATACCCCGCGACGCCCACACCCGGATCCTAGTCCCTTCGAAGCTGCGATGAAGCATCACATATATGCATAGCAGTGAGCGTACAAACATTTACACATAGTACCTAGAACACGAAAAGAAAGGGAGTACAATTTCAGAAATCAATCAAAGTGCTCTCTTCGTACCTCGAAGGCCATCAAACCCGACGGCCCCACCGACGATTCCAGCGTCCCTATTGCCAAACCAGAATTGACGTACCATTTCACCCTCTCCAGGCTTAATACGGTCTTCTTTCGAACTTGATCCCGGCTCACATCCTGTTGCGAGCGCGACGAACTTCATTATTTGTTCTGCGCCTCCCCTCGGTCTTTTCCCAGTTGGTCTTTCTTCTCCTCGATTCGTGTCTGTTCGGCTTTGTCACACCGGTCACCTTGATTGCTTGCGGCTGCGGCTTGTTCCTTTTCGACTGCAGCTTGCTCCCTTTCGGCTGCAGCTTGCAACGCTGCCTCCCTTTGTTGCTTGTGCAACTGCTTCAGGGTCATCTGTAATCGCCTCTGCCCGTCATCTAAAAGCTGCTGTTTCCTCCACATCTCTTGGCGCGCTCTCTCCAGCTCAGCCTCCAACCCCAGATAATGAGCTTGCACGGCCTCTTTCATCTTCTTCTCCAGTTCAACGAACTTGGCCTCGTATTCTTCCTTCAGTCTATTGAGACCTTCCTGGAGTACGCGACCCGCATCCGTCTGTCCCATCGTCATGCCATTCGCAAGCTGTTCCTGGAGCTGCGTTCTGACTGCTTCGAGCTGGGTAAAGTTGGATATGACTTTCCGCGCGGACTTGGCAGAGTTATAGTGGCGACACAAATTGGCACCGGCCTCGAGAAAAGGTTTCAAAGGTCCTTCCTTGAGTTTCATTTCTTGGTCGGCGGCACCCTTTTTGGGGTACATGTCCCAGTGAGTGGTGACAAAGCGAACATTTCGAAGAGACTTCTCTCCACATAGCTTCTCGAACATGCGTAGGTTCGTCGCAGCAACCCCACTTACACGAGTCTGAAAAACGCAGTGCGTGTATATGATTCCATTCAGCCTCACTTCCTCACTATAGATTTATATTTGTTAGAAGGCCCGAGATATTAGCTTCATTAAATGCACTTACCCTCCCTCTGGGTTCAGGACCGCCATGATTTCCCCAAGAATATCCGCATCTTTTACGCCCTCAGAGTCATCGAAGCCGGGCGTGTCAATCAGCATCACGAGGGGCCCGGTTTTTCCACCGTTGTAGTATGTGACCTGGACATCGCGCGTACCGGAATGCAGTTTGTCACCAACAATGATTTTAGAGTCATCTGTGAGACAACGGATGAACTGTAGGAGAGTTTAATCACATATTGATATTGGACAAAGGTGCAAAACACGTACTGATGATTTGCCTAGGGATCGGAGAAGGACATGAACTCGAATGCCGTAGACGTGACTATGGACTGGACATACCGGAACCGGTCATGCCCATGACCCTGCGTTCTTTTGTTAGTCCGAGGGGATATGATGGCCAGGGAGTATACGTACGCAACCTTGATACAATCAGATGGGTTACCGGCCCCAATGCAAACACGCGGAGGTTTATTAGTATAAAAGAAGGAAATGCAACTAGTCAACCTTTGATGCATGTTTGGAACGCACCGACGACGCCGTTGCCCATCCTTTTTATGCCAATCAGTGAGGTCCCCCGTGGACCCCCTCATCGTCGGGGTTTAGGTCAAATTCAAGCTGACTGCATGATGGGAGTTGATGAGTCATGATGCATGATGCATGATGCACCATGCATCATGCATGATGGCTGTCGAACATTGGACATTGAACGCTCATTTAATGGAGTGTCATCCTACATGTGGAAACATGGATTACCCTAACTTGGGTCCAGGTTCTATTCTAATACTACAGCGTTGCTGAGTCGAGCGCTACTAGGAGGTCGTTTTTTGCCAGATATCGTCCAATCATTGGCACAACTCTTAGAAGAGCTTGAATCATTCGGGAAAAACGTTTGCATCAAAGTCCTAGTCGTGCCGGCTCATATTCAGTAAGGTTCGATCGTGTGGAATTACTTTCCTACCCAAGCGTTCAGGTATCGTCCAATCACGACTCTTGAAAGACCAGGAAGAGTGATCTGGGCAATTTGGGTCCGAGTCAAATCGAAGCCCCAACTTGGTGCCAACTCACACGGTGAGGTTTACTCGTGTAGAATCCCTTGGTCTAACGAGTTCGCTTCCTGCTCAGGCACTGTCCAATCACAACTCTTGGAAGAGCGGTCCGGGAAAAACGGTTCATTAAAGTTCTGATCACCCAGCCTTAATCAAGCCGGTTTGATAGGGCGTGGCGGGTCCCTGCGATTCATTTCCGTCGGAGTCCTGCTCATGTATCGTCCAATCCAGATCCGATCATAACTCTTGGGACCCGTGCAACACGTTTCATCAGAGTTCTGCCGCCCAACTCTAAATCAAGCTTGGTTCCATAGTATGTGGCAGATCCCTGGAATTCGTTTCCTGGAAAAATGGCTTATGAACGTTCTGGTCGGCTGACTTGAAATGAAGCTCGGTTTCATAAGATGCGGCAGGATCCATGAGGCCTGAAGCTCATTCCCTGAAAAAATAGCTTATCAAATTGAGTTCTGATCATCCAACTTGAAATCAAGCTCGGCTTCGTAAAATGTGGGAGGATCCCTGCCGGGGCTTCGTTCTTTGCTCAAGTATCGTCCAACCACAACTCTCGAAATAAGGCTCCTCGATTTCATAAAGTTTCATCGGGATTCAACGTTCAGGGCCCTTAGGGTTGCACACGGGTAACACCGCGGGTCGGCAAGCCAACACCGTACCTGTACCCGCCAACCTTACCCGCTGCGGGTAAGGGTACACACTGAGCCGTACGGTGTGCGGGTATGGCCAGTGGTATACTGAATGAACAATAAGTCGTACATGTTACTGTATGTACTCTAGTAACTGTGACTTGTACTTGTGTTATATTACACTGCAAAGTGCTCGGATTTGCTCTGCTTCCATCTCTTTGATTGGATAGCTGCAAGAACATCTTCCAAGTGGATCAAATAATGGTGACTCCATGATCTAAGACAGAGGAACTCTTAAATGGAATAGCTGGTCAATCAGCTTTGTGTAAGGTGCAGCAGTTGCCAGCCTTGTGAGAAAACATGTTCAACTTCTGTTGAAGTTTCTGGATCAGAAAGTCATACTCAGTATGATGGACATGCAGAGAGTGTTGGAGAACAGCCCGTAGATAGTTAAGTATTAGTAGTTCACTACCGTTCATTACCTACATTTCCTTTTTTGGACATCGCGAGTGTCGCCCTATGCACACCGCCCTTTCCCTCTTTTTTCCTCCAGTCGAGCATATGCTCGACTGGAGGTAAGCTACTATACCGTTACATTATCTATTTCATCATTAACCTAGACCAGTCCTTACAGTCCTCTATCTAGGTATATAGTCTAGTCTCGCATACGCTCGACTGGAGTCCTTACAGTCCTCTATCTAGACCATATCCGCTTACAGGTTATGAGCCCTGCCTAGCGCAGAAGCAAACGAGACTCGACCGACTACCTGCGTGAGACACACCAGATTGTCTTCGACTTGTGGTAGCACCCATCAGAGACGCATCAGACCGCTCTAGAAACCCAGACCCGGACCTGAAAAATGTCCCAAGACTACTTGCGCGGACGGCATAACGAACCGCACGGTATAGGAAGGCTCCGACCCACTGTATTCACACCCGGGACCGGTGACCTCTCAGAGTTTCCACCTCTACCACCATCACGAGACACGTCGCAAGGCTCCCGCTCGGTATCACCACATCCCAGCGCAAACATCATAATTGATGAGCCGACATCAGACGAGGACGACATCCATTTCACGCTGAAAAGTCCATCGACCCATCCAAATATACACATCTTTTCCGGCTCAAACCGAAACTCACGGCAACAAACTATGCCACATGGTCCAGCATGATCCAACGGTCGCTCCAAACAGTCTCCCTCCATTACTACCTCAATCCAGAGTGCCTACCACCGACCTTCGAGACAACAAGCACACGACATCACCGTGTGCACTGGAACAAGGCGAATCTATTCGTCTGCTCTGTACTCACCGCAAACATGTCCGAAGAAGTACTAAACCAACTCGGACACCTGCAATCCGCATCGGAGATCTGGACAGAGGCCCGACGGCTATATGTATGCGGGCACTACTGCAATGGACTGGACCCTCACCGTCACCACTCTTGTCACCACCCGATACAATGACGGCGATGACATCAACACCCACCTATCTAAAATGAAGGGCTACCGCCGAGACCTTATCCTAATGCAACATGACATTGACGACGAACTCTTCGCCTGCTTCCTACGAATATCCATGCCACCATCGTGGAATTATGTGTTCGCCGGTCTACCTGAGCAATACACTTCAATGGAAGTTGAACGGCGAATTAGGGACGAATACGGTGTATGGACAACTCAGTCAGGCACGTCATCAGCCCTCACAGCTTCCCGTAGCAATGCGAAGCCCAAGAGTCCACGTAGCCAAACTCCCATACCCGGCCAATCCTACTGCACCAACTGCCACAGGAATGGCCACCTCGTGGAGCAGTGCTACTCAAAGGGAGGGCCATTGAATAGGAGAAACCAAGAGAAAAACTCGAAAGACGATAGAGAGAAGAGCGAGAAGCAGGAGGGGAAGGAGAAGAGCAAAAACAAACCGAAATGAGGCAAACGAGCCAACCAGGCCACTACTACCAATGAGAAAGACGACGACAATCAACAGTCGGACTCAGACCTCTCGGCATACCTCACCTACAACCCCCCTCACTCACGCTTCAGGTGGATTCTAGATGGCGGTTCCACCAACCACATCTGCACCGAACGATCGGCATTCCAGACATTCACTCTGGCAAATGAAACCATCAAGGGCGTCGTCAAAAACGGACCGGAACTCTCAGTCCTCGGTACTGGCACAGTCCTCATAATGGTATCTACCAAGGACAAACCTGACCGCACCGTCAAACTACTCAATGTCAGCTACTGCCCCAACGCCCGCGATAACCTCCTATCGGAGAGCCGGATGGATAAAAAGGGAATGGAGATCATGAAACGACGTGGACAGGTCACTATAAAGAAACCAAATGGCGAAATAGTCATGGAAGGCTGCTTGCGTGGAAACCTATACGAAATCCACAGCACGATAGCACCATCTACACCACACCATGACGCCGCATTCACCACCCGTTCATCTCCCAACCTAGACCTCTGGCACGCACGATTTGGACACATCAGTCTAAAAAGCTTGCGCTACCTCGACCGGCACAACCTCATGACCGGAATAGACTTACGAGGCGACGGAGACCTCCAGCCTTGCAATGGATGTGCCAAGGGTAAACACCACCAAGCCCCATTCCCTCATGCCGCTACCAACCGAGCTACCCAATCTATCGAGCGTCTACACATGGACCTACAAGGCCCGTTCGACACCTCGATCCAAGGCTTCACCTACACCCTCGGCGTCATAGACGATCACAGCCGAAAGAGTTGGAAGGAGTTTCTTAAGCACAAAGACGAGGCAACCAGACACATTGAGGTCCTTATTGAGCGACTTGAGACCTATACAAACCAACGTGTGAAGTTCATCCGCTCTGATCGCAGAGGAGAATTTATCGACACTAAACTACAAAACTATCTCAAGAGGAAGGGTATTGTACACGAATTCACGGCTCTGTACACGCCACAACAAAATGGCGTAGCTGAATGCTTCAACCAGACCACGCATGAAAGTGCACTCGCAATGCTTGAAGACGCTGAACTATCAAAGCACTTCTGGCCTGAAGCTCACGAATACGCTAACTATGTCCGCAATCGAAGCCCCACCAAAGCCCTATCCCGTACAACGCCCAATGAAACATTCTATGGCAAAAAGCCAAGTGTCGCCACTCTCTGTATCTTTGGATCACACTGCCATGTCCGAGTACCTCCTGAACACCGTCGCAAACTCGATTCTCACTCAATTGACAGCATTCTCTGTGGGTTTGAATGAGGATCCAAGGCCTACAAGGTCTGGATACCATCAAAACACAAATTCGTCATATCCCGGGATGTCATTGTATATGAGAAAATCTCAAGCCAATCTACTGATGACCCCACTTCCTCTACCACCCTGCCAACAAGCCAGGGGGTGACCGAGCCTAATCCCATTGCTGCTCCAATTGAGGGGGTGACGCAGGTCGAAACCAACTGTACCAGCGATGGTACACACCAAACCACTCATGACTCATTGCCAACACCTCCTACTCCACCTCGACGCTCCGAAAGAACCTCTTGCCCCTCTTGGAAGAAAGAAGCTGCTGAAAAGCAAAAGGCAGAGGATGCTGAGGCAAAGGCACGTCGTAAACGCCAACAGGAAGCCCGAAAGCAGAAGCACGATGGACCCGACACTGCCCCAGTCGAACCAACACATATCAGGGACATTGCGCAGACTGCTTACCTTGCGGCCCATGGTCAGGACATCCCCTGAAACTTTTGAGAAGCAACTACCGGCCCCGATGCTGACCAATGGTGGAAAGCAATGCACGAAGAGATCGAAATGCTGCAAAGACGTGGAACATGGAAACTGAAACAACTCTCAAAGACAAGAGCTGATGAGCAAAGAGGTGGAGTGTTGTGGAGTTCTCAAGTCAATGAAGAGGAAAGACCAGAAGAACTTTACTGGAGTTCTCTGGTGTTGACATTGGGTTTATATAGTACGAATACATGTTTGTATCTATTTAGCATATTCTAGAGAATTCCATATGAGACCGTATGTGATTGGTCGAATAAAAGTGGTATGATGCACAGCATCGGTAAGCGCATGATGTCATAGATAAGAGGGAGAAATGCTATAGGTTAGAATATCATAGATGGTTCTATAGGGCTGTGCTTGGCTATGCAAGTGTGGCAGCCAATAGGGTTGAGTTCCGAGCATAGGTTTAGCATGAGGCAAGATAAGATCACATGACCAGTCACGTGATGTGGGAATGTGGATCGAAAACATAAGTGTCTTGAGCAAAGTGTTGTTCAAGGTTGAAAACATAGGGGTTAATTGACGCGTTTGTAACAGAAACTCATCGAAAAACCCAAAGGCCACAAGGTCATTGGATGTCACTGGACATATGTTATCAAGCATGGCCCAGACGGTGAGATCCTATGATATAAAGCCCGTCTAGTCGCACAGGGATTCTCCCAAATCCCTGGACTTGACTACAGTGACACGTTCTCGCCAACAGTCTGCCTTGACTCACTCCGTGTCATCCTCCATTTTGCTGCCGCCTACGGGTGGTACCACTACCAAGATGATGTAACCAGGGCATTCCTACATAGCAAAATTGACCATGAAATCTTCATGCGCCAACCCGAAGGTTTTGATGACGGTACAGATAATGAAACAACCTCGAAAGTTGAGACTGTTAAAAGTGGAAGTGGTAGAGAGGTGTTGTCTGACTTGTAAAGAGGGAGAAGATCGAGAGAACTTTACTGGAGTTCTCCGATGTTGTATTGGGTATATATACTGTCCACTGTGTGTGGTCATATTTACGATAGTACACTAATAAGGAATGTGGTACGATACTCAGTATCTAATTGTCATTGGTTAGTATGTATGGTGCCATCAAGGCTGTGCATAAGTGTTTTTATGATTGGAAGATAAGAATGATGTCATAGATAAGGGCTGTACTTGGCTATGCAAGTGTGGCAGCCAATAGGAAGTGAAACCGAGCATAGGTCTAGCATGAGGCATAAGGTTCTAGACCTTTGGGAATGGAGCGAGGCATGAGTGTAGGGGAACGACGTATGAAGGTTGTTGAACATGGAGTTTAGGGAATGGGATGTCATGTGATTGATTAGATAATGAGGGGAATATAGGGGTTATAGATAGGGGTTTGGGAGCATCTGTAACAGATAAAGTTGCCAAACTCCTACTCAGTCTATATGGAATCAAACAAGGCTCACACCTCTGGAATAAGTACATGCACCAGAAACTGAGCACGAACGGGTTTGAACGACTTCCATCTGACTATGCTGTTTATGTCCGTCACACAGACACAGGAGTATCCATCACTGCCATCCATGTCAACAATGCCCTCACTGTTGCCAACACAAAAGCCATGCTTGCCGAAACTCGCCAGACCCTCCATAAACTCTTCGAGATGAAGGAAGAGGACCCTGACTGGCTAATGGGCTTCAAGCTCACTGATGACCGTGAAAACCATACCATCACAACCTCACAGGCACAATATGTCGACACACTCCTTAAACACTTCTGAATGGACACCTGCACTCCTGTCAGTACACCCATGGACACAGGACTTGTCCTATCCAAGGCTGACTGTCCGGAAACGGATGCCGAAAAGAGTGAGATGACCAAATACCCCTACCGTGAAGTCCTCGGCGGGATTACCTGGCTTGCAGTCGTATCATGCCCTGATCTCGCATACACGGCAAGCCAGCTCGGACAATATAGCGCCAATCTCGGAAAACCCCACTGGAATGCGCTCCTCCGAGTCCTCCGATACCTGAAGCACACCCGCGACCTCTCACTCACGCTCGGCAATGTCAACGACTCTGACCCGAACACACTCACAGGTCACACGGACACAAACTGGGCACGAGACGTCGATGACCATCGCTCAACCTCAGGCTATATATTCCGGCTGGGAGATGCTGTTGTGTCATGGAACAGTAAAAAGCAACTGACTGTCGCCGCCTCATCTACCGAAGCCGAGTATATAGCCATGTCGCATGGGGCAAAGCAAGCTTTATGGCTTTGCCAGCTCATGTCCGACATCAGCCTATTCTCGCCCAACTCGTCACTCCCAACAACTGAACTCCTCATAGACAACACTGGTGCAATCGCGCTTGCGAAAGAAGCTCGCCACCATCCCCGCATGAAACAAATCAGCATGCAATACCACCTAGTACGGGAACGTGTCGAAGATGGAACGTTCGAGATCACCCACGTGCCTACAGGCGAAATGCTCGCCGACGGACTCACTAAACCACTCACTTGGGCACTGCATGATACTATGATTACCCGTTTCTCATTGGTATCTCCGGTCTGAGGGGGTGTGTTGGAGAACAGCCCATAGATAGTTAAGTATTAGTAGTTCACTACCGTTTGTTACCCTTGCCGTCCTGTCCCAGCTTAAAGGAAACAAGGCCGGCTACTTCGCCCAAACAAGGATAAAGCAAGTAGTTGAAGACCCCGACACCTTCACCTGGGACGTAATTAAGGGACACATTGAAACCTTCTTCCGTCCACAACTACAAGGAGACTGGGCGATCGCTCAGATTGAAAAATTACAACAAGGAAGCATGAAGACGGATCAATTCCTAGTTCAATGGGAATCCCTCTTCCATCAATCGGAGATCAGCGCATCTCACGGAATTCGCCTGCTGGAAAAGAATACAGCCAGGTACATCATAGAAAAAATATTCCAATCCAGAAAAAGAAACACCCTTACCTCCGTCGATCAGTGGCTAGAGGAAATAAGAAAAGTGGGAGGTGCACAAGAGAGCCTCAATCTACTCTGCGGGCTACTCAACAAAGAAGAGACCCAAATGCAATGGATGTTGATGTTATCACTCGAGATGAAAACGGGTGGTTCGTAAACACCACTCAAACCAAACCGGGCAAGAAGCCCTTTAAATGCGCAAATTGCGGAAAGGAAGGACACGGCGTAAAAGAATGCCGTGCACCCAAAAAGAACCAATGCCCCGTTTACAAATGGGTAAACGGACAACACTGGCGTAACTGCCAGAACAATAAAGGAAAGGCTAGAGAAATGGCCACCGAAATTCCCACTGCCCCCACCACAAAAATAGAGGCAGTGGACCCATATGCACAACTCTGCAGGCTATCGATCGAGCAAATTGATGCCCACTATAAGAAGAAATTCGGGTCGGGAAAAGCCTGAGTGACACAACCGAAAAGGGAAGGTCGGTGTCACAAGGTCAGTCCTATTTCTCTCCCTTGGACATCGAACCATTAGACGATTATGATACAACTCTGTATGAAAACCTTACTCCTATGATTTCGGACTCACAAACGTCAGGAGCGTCTCCTACAGAGCGCGGCTGGGATGAGAAACCAGTGCTTGATTCTCCTCCAAAACACTCACAAAAATTTATTAGGTCATTCAAGATTGATAAGGAAATAACCCTTCCTATCGAAATAAACGTCAAAAACTCTCCTTTTCCGTTTAAGGCCAGAGCACTCCTAGACAGCAGAGCAAATGTCACATTTCTCAATAAATCCATTGTGGACAAAAACAATATCCCAAAGAAAGAAATGCTATTCCCTGTCAAGGTCTTTAACGCCGACGGAAGCCCAAACTCGGCAGGAGAAATCACACACTATGCAGAAATTTCCTTAGATTATCTAGGACACGTTGAAAACGTTAGGGCAGAAATCACCAATATAGGAACCCACAATCTAGTCCTCGGGTATACATGGCTGAAGAAGCATAACCCGGAGATAGATTGGAAATTGGGAAAAGTGAACCTGACACGTTGTCCACTTCCATGCAATACGTCTTCATTCTTATGACTACCAATTTCGTAAACAACAAACAGAAGAAAAACAAAAACAAAAAATAGAAAAAACCCCCGAGGAACTCGTACCCAAACAGTACCACAAGTTCCTTGACGTATTCTCAAAGAAGGAATCGGAAAGGATGCCGCTTCGTAAACCTTGGGATCACGGGATAGAACTCAAAGACATGTTCAAACCAAAGAAGGGTCGTGTCATCCCCTTATCCCCAGACGAACAAAAAGAGGTCTTGGACTTTATCGATGACCAAATGGCAAAAGGATATATCCGTCCTTCTAAATCCGAACAAACATCGCCGGTGTTCTTCGTTCCCAAAAAGGATGGACGAAAACGGATGGTACAGGATTACCGTTATGTCAACGAACACACGGTCAAAAACAATTACCCTCTTCCCCTCATTTCCCAGCTTGTAGACAAGCTGAAACATGCGAAACTCTTCACTAAAATGGACTTAAGATGGGGATACAACAATGTCCGTATCAAAGAAGGCGACGAATGGAAAGCAGCATTCGTATGCTTCTGCGGATCATATGAACCCCTCGTTATGTACTTCAGCTTATGCAACTCTCCCGCCACCTTCCAACAGATGATGAACGACATCTTCTCTGATATGGATGGAGTCGTGGTCATCTACATCGATGATCTCATGATTTTCACATCCACAGATAATCAGGAAGAACACAATAAAGTCGTTCTGGAAGTTTTACGGAGATTAAAAGAAAATGATTTATTTATCAAACCAGAAAAGTGCACATTCTCGTGCAAAGAAGTAGACTTTCTAGGAATGATCGTTGGAGTTAATGGAATCTCCATGGACGAAGAAAAGACCAAAGCCATCAAAGAATGGCCTGTACCCACGAAGGTCAAACATGTCTGATCATTCCTCAGATTAGCCAACTTCTATCGCCGTTTTATCAAAGACTATGCCCAAATGGCTAGACCATTACATGATCTAACGAAAAAGGATGTCCAATGGACTTGGACAGAAAAAGAACAAAATGCTATGAATAAATTAAAAGAAGCTTTCACCACTGCACCAATCCTCGCGTATCCTGATCCAAATGGAAAGTACCGACTAGAATCGGACGCCTCGGATTACGCCACAGGAGCAGTGTTATCTATCCAAAAGGGAGACAAATGGCACCCTGTCGCCTACAACTCCCACAGTATGTCACCTGAAGAACGGAATTACCCTATCACCGACAAAGAAATGCTATCGGTGATCCGTTCTTTGGAAATATGGAGACATTATTTAGAAGGACTAAGCCAACCCTTCGAAATATGGAACGACCATGAAAACCTTAAATGGTTTATGACACGCCAAGACTTGTCTAGAAGACAAGCGCGCTGGGCGCAATACTTATCAAGATTCAATATGACATGGCACTACAAAGCTGGTGCTACTATGGGAAAAGCCGACGCGTTATCAAGAAGAGAAGACCATGCGGTTGGAATCGAAGATGATAACAAAGAAGTTACGGTTATACCTGAATCACAGATCCGCCCAATTGAGGTATCATTAAAGGATCAGGGAGACCTCTTCTTCGAAAAACTCCAACACGAGCAAATAAAAATACCACGCTCAGGTCTAGACTCTCTCTTCAAACGTGGCTATGAACTAAAAGAAATAAATAACAAAAACATTTTACAAAAAGAAAACCGAATCTATGTCCCAGAATCTCTCAGGATGGAGGTTCTAGAAATGAATCATGACACACCGGTAGCAGGACACCCGGGATATGAAAAAACTCTACAACTCATCTCACGCCACTATGTCTGGCCAGAAATGGCTAAATTCACAAAAAACTATGTTTCAAAATGTGAACGATGTGCACGCTTCAAAACGGGAAATCAACCCCCAGTGGGTAAATTACAACCCTTAGAAGTACCAAACGCACCTTGGGAAGATATCTCCGCCGACTTCATCACGGACCTTCCCCTTTCACAAAAATATGATTCCATTCTCACAGTTGTGGATCGCTTCTCGAAAGAAGTCGAATTCATACCCACAACGAAAACATGTTCCTCCCTCGATTTAGCTAAATTATATCTCCACAACATATGGAAGCACCACGGTCTACCAAAAACAATCATCTCCGACCGTGGCCCACAATTCGCTTCTCAACTTATGAAAGATATATGCAATAATCTAGGAATCGTTCCAAAATTGAGCAGCACTCACCATCCCCAAACAGATGGTCAAACGGAACATATGAATTGTGAAGTTCAACAATTCCTTCGACTCTTCTGTGCAGAAAATCAAAATGATTGGGTTGACTGGCTCCCCATCGCACAGTTTAGTTACAACTAAAAAAGGAATTCGAGCACCAAACACGCTCCCTTCACCATTACTCACTCTTATGTCCCACGAATGGGAATAGAACCTTGTGCTACACACGCACCCGCAGCCGAGCTATTCATAAAAGACATGCAGGACATATTAAACGAAACAAAACAAAACATTATTATGGCACAGGAACATATGAAAACCCAAGCTAATAAACACCGATCCACCCCTCCGGATTACAAATCTGGCGATAAAGTCTGGCTAGCTACAGACAACCTTAACATTGCAAACAGATCCCGGAAATTAACCGACAAGTGGATCAGACCCTATGAAATCATATCTATGAAGGGACCAAATGCCGTGGAATTAAAACTCCCACGACACATCAAAATCCATCCAGTTATCAATATCTCACGGGTTAAACCCTACCAAGAACACCTTGACGGCCAAACCTCTTACAAACCCGCACCAGTCCTAGTGACTGAAAACAGAGATGTCGAATACGAGGTCGACTACATCGTTGATTCTCGATACAAAGGACGAGGAATTGAATACCTTGTCCACTGGAAAGGATATGATGACACGGAGCGCACATGGGAACCGGCTAAAAACATGACAAACTGCCCGGATGTGGTAAAACTCTTCCATGAAACCCACCCCTCCGCCCCTAGAAAATTAAGAATTTCCTATGAAAACTTTAACTCTATGTTCAATCCTATGCCCCTTCCTCTTACAGAAATCGAAGATAGAAGCATTCAGCTGCATAGTCATGCTGAACCTGGTCATCTAGAATCTGACCAACAGCAGGGGGGTAGTGTTACAAACGCTTCAAAGCCCCTATCTTCGACCC
>JBBPLQ010000721.1:0-15396 GCA_038089855.1 Royoungia palumana
GTTCGTAGACCATCGAGCATGAGCTACTTGAACCAGCATCATTCGACCGACCATCGTGATCAGTCATCCGCACGTAGTACCAGCGTGCTGTGCACGCATGTATAGTCAATGGAACAGGTAAGGTGAGAAGATCGGGTACACAAGAGTTACTCAGAGATGTGATGTGGCCACTTTCGTACTACCGTAGGCCCCGTTTGGAGTGTTCCGAACAGGAAGCTCGCGCCTCGTTCTGAAATTTCCACTGGCCCAGCATATGCTAACGGAGACACTCCCAGGATAAACCAAGTAGATGTGCACGCATATAGCCAACATCCGAGTCGGCTATCTCGAATGTGTTGCAGGCTCATCGTTGCCACGACGTACATGGCCATCATGGGTCAGCACAGCTCTCCGCCAGACTACTTGAGGCATACGTGCTTGAGCGAATCCAAAGAACGCGAGCCATCCAACCGCACAGAGGGTCATCATCAGCGTGGTACGAAGTGCTTTGCACGAACGGGCTAGCTAAACAAAGTATCATCACGCTTTGTGCGTCTCTGACACCTCCACGTCCTCAACCACCTGCCCAACCTCATCATCATCGCCTTCCGAGTCCGCTCGCGGTGTTTCTTGGGGAATAATCAAGTTCAAGATAACCGCCACCAGTCCCGCGACTAAAACTGTACGAGTAACATTCACGATCAGCCTGCGCTCGTCACACCAATGCTCGGGGACGAGACACTCACATGGGGTGCTCAACACGATGGTTATCGAGTCAAACAGACTTTGCAGACCCGAGCTTGGGTTGCGAACGCCGTCGAACAAGTAAGTAAATACGTCTGGCACGAGCAAGTCGCCAATGCCAAACGACATTGCAGCTGCAAGAATGAATCGATCGCGGCGGGTATAGTCCATATAGGAAAGCACGCGTAATCCAGAGACGACCACACTTGCAAAGAGGAATGTAGTCACGCCTCCAAGGACCGGGTTCGGAACTGCAAGGTTTCATCGTCAGAATGATGCCATGTAACGACGCAGAGCACATACTAGCGAGGAAGAACCCGGATATTTTACCGAGGATGCCGAAAACGATGAGGAAAGCACAACACCACCGACCGGCGGCTCGATTCGCACAACGAGTCAACGCTATAACACCGTTGTTCTGAGCAACATCAATGAGGGCACTTGACCAGTTCGATCGCACAAGACGTACCTGTGCAAAAATGGACAATGGGGTGACCGTGAACAGTGCAGAAACAAATCCTCCGAAGCCGTCACTCTGGATTTCGGATGGATAACATGTCGAGGGAAATGCTATACACCCACCAAAACACCGCCTTGAATGCGCGAGTCAAAATCATCTCCAATAACTTCCAGACGAGAGACTTCCGCGGAAGCCGTGATGTCACCTATAGCTTCCATCGCGACGGACACTGAAGAGGGTGAGACGTTCATTTAGCATACGATAACTATACACATACCGTATACTGCTAGCATCGGAAGGATAGCCGGTGGGTAGACACCAATCTTGAATGTATGCACCCTTCTTAAGGTGAACATCAGGTAGATGCATGGCCAACATTGAACATACCACAGGAAAGTAATGCTCGGCGCAGAAGTGATAGTGCTGCCATCGATGTATCCTGCAGCACCTGCGACGATGCAACCCACGGCAAGCCCAACGATGATACTCGCATTTTTCAAGAATGGAGAGCCAAACAGCTCAGTAATGATGATGGAAATGAACGAGAGGAAACCGAGACCAATGAACTGTGGTGAACCCCACCTAAAGCGGCAAATCAACAGAGACAGATGAGAAGCTCGGCATTTCTTACGGAAGGGCATGCTTGGACGTCGTAGTTGGACACAGAGAAAGCGGACCACTCGTAGGACGTGCTTGGCAACCATTTGACCCTCCACCCCAGTCGGGTATGCCAGAGGAACCAATGAGAGACGCTCCAATCATGACAATAACAGTTCCTGGTCACGCGCGCTAAGTGAGATGATGATCTACGTCCAGAAAATACCTTACCAGTAACCATTGGCGGAAATATGCGTTGCAGAGTGCGCGGGGGGATAAACGATAACCCTATCTCGAGGAACGAGCATATCAATGATGTGCCTAGATGAATTCACATGGAATGTTAGTGTTCCTGTCGGAACGGTCCCTATCATATACGTACCGAGGACCATACCGTACCCATCGGGACATGGACCGCGAGTCACAGTGCCGTCCGTAGCAGTAACGGAAGGACAAGTACCATTAGCATACATGGCGTTGAAAATCTAACAGATGTACTCTCAGCGTTAGTAAAAAATGCGAGCCGGGGAAGGCCAACGAGGATCCGTACAGCAGTCGCGGTACTGAGGGTGGCAAAGCTCGTTCCGACCACAGACAACAGTCCAGTACCAAGATAGTATCCCTTCCAAAGCTTGATCCGCGACATTTGAACAAGGCTCAAGATCCCTATGAAGCATTAGTACAGAAAAACGAAGTCACAAGGACGTCGCACCGCAGCCAATGAGGGACGCAGATACCATATACGCAGAGGTCTGCGCATCAAGCGCCAATGCGCTGGCAAAGATGATCGGAGGCGTGATCAACCCAGCAAGCATGGCAAGTGCATGCTGGAGCCCGCTCGCCATGGCAAGTACGAGCGGCAATTCATCGTCAATCCCATAGAAGGGTGGCTGTCGTCTCCGGTTCGGTTTCTCACCGATTGAGAAAGGTAGGACGGGTGAACAAAGCCAAGCATAATCATAGTCGCCGAGCCAGCCCCTTCTCGTGGACAACTTGTTCCGGACGACACGAACGTAATTGCGGACGTTGAAACGAGAATCCAAACTCGGCGGCTCCATAGGAATTGGTTGATCCTTGGTGACGGAAAACTCGCCAGACATCTTCGCGGATTCCTTGGTTCGTCGTCAGAAATCGGAAGATGAGGATGCCCGTTGAAGATACGACTTTGGCGCATCACGGCAGCATCCGAGTCCGAGTTACCGGGAGACGGTGGGAGACGGTGGGACGACAAACGGTCCGCGGATAAATATAACTTGCATCTATCCGATAAGTCATGGAACGGTGGTAGATAGCGAACGTCGTCAACGTCGTCGGTGTATGCTAGTACTTCTTGAAGTATTATGGTGGTGTATGAAAAGATTAGCCTCAGGTACCATGGTTGTCGACTCCGTCCAGTGATTAGTGGTCGACACAACACCGACGTGTCTGCAAAACTTCCGACCAATCAAGCCACAGAAAACCCAGGGACCCACGATGATCTGGCTGGCTCAAGCGAATTTCTGATCCTGTCTCTGGGGTCTTCTGCCATGCTTCAAATATTCACGCAACTCGGACATGTTCGTCGCCGTCCGTTCCAGCTTCCATACATGGTGTCCATATTATGATCATCCTCGATGCGTAAGTAAAGTAAGGGTATATTAGACCCAATAGATAAGTCTAGAGGTGTTGCATCGCCTGAACTCGAACGGCCTTCGGCGCAAAACTCTCCTTCCCATCTATCCCTTCAGCATTACCGTCTGCAGATGGCCAATCGTTGTATCCAAACGGCGTCAAGTTTCCCGGTAGGTAGTACGTTGAACGATCCCCCCGCGCGAGGGACAAATTCTTCTGTAGGCGCACCGGAAGATCAGGCTAGTGAAGTAATCAATGTGAGAACGATAAAAGTAATAAGATTTCCTCACGTTTGGCATATACAACCGCCCAAAGGCGATCAACCCACTCTTGTCTTCTGCAGTGCGCAAGGCGGTCTCGCGGGTATATCCACCAGCTGATATGAACACCCTTTCCTCGCCGCCTTCGCCACTGTTCCATATCCCTCGTAAAAAGTCATTGCTTTCCTCGGCGCTGGCAACTTTGTCGTCAACACCAGCTACGCGAGGCTCGACCACGTGCAGATAAGCCAACTTTGGATGCTTGTCACGGAGAGCAGTAGCAAGGTACGCAAACGTCGGTCGTGGGTCTGACATCCTCATGTCTAGAAAACATAGAAGTGAGTACAGCGACGTACGAATCAGAGAAAGGAGCCCACCTTGCCAATCGCTCCAAGGGCTGATGCGAACCCCCACTCGGTCCTCTCCGACAACATTGACGACAGCATCGACAACTTCTCTCGTAAACCTCGTGCGGCCATGCTCGTCACCGCCCCATCCATCCGTACGCGTGTTAGACACCGTCTGAAGGAATTGGTCCAAAAGATAGCCGTTCGCGCTGTGTATCTCTACCCCATCAAATCCCGCACCAAATACGGCGTTGCCGGCTGCCTTTGCATATGCAGCAATATATTCCCTGATTTCACCCTCGGTCAGCGGCCGAGGCGCCTTCGATTTCCCAGTCAATGTGACGGAGGATGCCGAAACATACGGTGAAGGCGGATCCTGGCTCTCGAGGACGTCTATCTCGGCAGCGCGACCGAGCGCCCAAAGCTGTAGGAAGATGTACGACCCTTGAGCATGGACAGCATCCACGACCTGACACACACATCGTGTCAAAAAACCGATTCACAACGAAGAGTGAGTGAGATATGCATACCGTCTTCCACCCTTGAATCTGTGCATCCGTGTAGATGCCTGGAATGTGAGAGTATCCACCTGCATCATGAGAAATGAAAGTGGCCTCCGTGATAAGCAAAGACCCTGGTGTCGATCCTCGCTGAGAATAGTAGGATGCTTGCTGGGGCCCAGGGACGTGGGAAGCATACGCTCGAAAGCGGGTCAAAGGGGCGAGAACCACCCGGTGCTGAAGCGTTATACGGCCGACCTTGATAGGCTTGAAGAGTGATGGTGTCTGCTGTGCGGCGACCATGATGAGGTTGTGCGGAATAGAGACTGTTGAGATGTGAGGGATGAATGAAAAAGCTTTGTATGAAGTACGGCTTTGCTGCAAGTGCACGATTTATAGCAAAGACGGCTGTAGAGCAGCATCAGGGCCCGGTGCGATGATAGACGGAGCCGGAGGAGGATTCGTAAGAAATGCCTTCTGAATTCATAAGGTGACCGTTCGGTGTTCCCAGGTGGTTCGGCGAGGAGTCAGACGTCGACTTGGTCATCTACAAAGCTCGGTTCCCACAATCATGACCGAGTCTTTGAAATCATCCACGAATCGCACGCTTGCTCGGCTGCCTTCGATCACGGAGATGAGAGGAAGTCTAGTACTCGAATGTGCTCGTTCCGCTGGCTGAAGCATCATAATGCTATCGGTACGCCATCGCGAAATATCCTTCTAGGAAGCGGTTTTCTTCGTCTAACGGAAGCCGACCGCTTCAAGTTTGAGAATATAGCGAGCATGAACAGTGTACATTCATAGACTCGAGTCGGGACATCTTCGACTCTTACCAGACGTCGACGGCCCTTTCCACTGCTGCCGTTTCAGCTACAGCCTCACGACCGACCATCGAAGCTGCCAGAACGCATATCCAACTCCCGCTTTGTCCACCCGTTCCAGCGTTGCATGTACTCCCACTTTCCCTCTGGCAAAGACTTCACCGTCCCACATGGCAGCCCAGGATTCGGGGGAATGGCAAAACATGTTTGCTGCTTTGCCAGCGTGCTCCATATACGAAGTCCCCTTCTGCTGGCTACCGAGTTGAATGCCGAATACTACCGAACCGGGCAAGGGCGACAGCAGCCTGCCGATGCCTTCGCGAGATGACGTTGGTTTTCTTCAGAAAATAAATGGAAGATATAGATTGCTGCGCAATGGCCGGCCAGTGGATTCAACGACGTCAGCGTAGGTAAATCCGGTCTTTCTGTCCGCGCAGGCTCGTCGAGCGGTGGGAACAATCGCAGTATCTCAGGCTTGAAAAGGTCGCCTGCGACGAAACAGATCGGGTAGGAGGCAGGCGTAGTCCGGAAGAGGTCGTGGCCTAGGCCAAAGAACTCTGAGATCCAGATCAGTCTCGTAATCATCTCTGATTTGTCGCGCGTGACGTTCCTTGGTACAGATCGGCGGCGACGATATTCTGGAGTGGATAACCGTCTGCAGCAGCTTTCCTCGCATCTACGCCGACTTGACATGCCCGACGCCCATCATTGTCATGCAAGTGACTTGGAAGTTATGAATGACTCATAGCAAGTTCCGATATCCAGCAGGATACCACCTACTCGCTCTCGACCGAGTTTGAGGACGTTTTCGTGCGCAGGAAGGACCGCCATCCCGTGCCTGGAGGCATATTAGCGGGTACATAGATGATAATTTCGTGGACATGCGAAACCTTCTCTAGGAAGGTAAACGATTGTATGCAAGGGTATGGAAAAATCTATGATGGATCAAGTTTGACTGCGATGAAGATAATGGATGCCAATGACCTTGTATGCCTCTTCCTGCACCTTCAGAATATGGGTCTTCAGTGCTTCATCATCGTCGATCCCTGTACAGACTTTGAAGAAAGCAGCCTGTTCCAGAGATAATGTGTAGGTGGCGGACGGTGGCGGCGTCTCGGACGTTGTGACAGCTGTTATCTTGGGATCTCCTGCTCCGCGAGCAGAGTCGGACATGGGAAGCGCTGATTCTGTCACGGTGTATACGATGGTCCCGGTCAGCCCCTGGCCGGGGCCAGTGGCCAAGTTCAGGCTGTGGACTGATTCACATGACCTACGCATTTTGATGAGAACCCGCTAGCGCGGCCGCGACTCAGGAAAAGAGGCGAACACGTACATCTGAGCCCATCTATAAGGACGCTAGCAGGATTAGAGATATCTCGCTGTATAGTTGAAAGTACTTGCGTTGGGATCCATTGTAGAAGTAACGAGCTCCACGATTCTGATCACGAATCATGATATATCTACACTTTTTCTTCGAGCTACAACTTCACCACCACCCACCGCGTCTGGTCCAATGTTAACCCAACGCCTCTTATCTACCCACTCTGATTTCGTGTTTACCCTCACGCTTCCCTTTAGAAAGACTTTGGCATGTCAAAGGGGGCAGTAGGCAAAGATTTCGATGCCAATGTTTCTCATAAAATGCAGCGAAGTGTGATGCGTCGTGTTCCCCACATATCGTGGAGCCCGGCTGAGCAGGCAAGAGTCCTGCCGGCGCTTTTTGCCAAGCGAGGCTGGTTTTCCTCCGAGAATACGTGGAAGGATCCGGAGACGCACATAACCGTGCAAAGATCAGCAAGGGAGTTGCGCGACATCAATGCAGACGAGTCGGGTTTCCCTGTCGAAGGGGGTCCATCGAACGGCGGAACGATCTATAGCATGTTGGCCACCGGCGATGAAGCTGATCAGTTTTGGGGGCATGACCCGTGTCAGAAAACGCGTCAAAAACGTGTCGGTCAACGCCGTCACGGGATTTCGGGATGAGGCACCTTTATTTGGATCGCCTATAGCGGCGCTCTTCAACGGAAACCGTCTGCGATGGCTTTCCTTGCATTCACACCAACTGGTGCATGCAATTCGGTTGGAGTCAATGAGGAAAGCTTCTGAGGCGTCGGTGAGTTCGGACTCGTGACAGCAACCAAGGTCTAGCAATATCGTGTCATGGCACTCTTGATGAAGCTCGAGAATACTTTTGTACTCTCATGGCCTAGTGGTAGCCATATGTCAGCATCTCAAGTTGCAGCGAGGTAGATGGACAAATTTGGAACTGACTGGCGTAACGCGAGGTCCGAGGGAATATCTAGCATATCCAAATCGTGTCCCGTTGGGAGCATGCTTGAAACGACCTCATCCCACTAACCTTGTACCCGTTCTCTTGCACATCCGAAATGTGAGTCCCGAGGTCATCGTCGTTATCTATCCCTCTGAAGAAACTCGCTTGTTCCAGAAGAGGCGATAAGCCGCACCGAGCAGGAGTGCGGGCTTTGCCACGGCCGGCCGGCCCCTGCGATTCCTGCGATTCCTTGTCCATCGGGGAGTGCGCGGCAACCACGAGGACGACCCACCTCGATGGCGCGTTTGTCATCGCATAGTGAGGTGCGTGTCATCGCCTCAACTTTTGTGGTGCGATGACGTGGGGCTGTCTGAACGTGGTGTGACAGACGAGTGGCCCAGGCATGGTCACTCCAGCCCCACCGTTCCATCCGCTGCAGGCATTGAGGCATCGAGTACTTCCGATGCTGGCTTTACACGGGGCGCTGGCGTCATGCCTGTCACGGTGAAAGACAAAGATAACGAGCAAGGCCAACGACGTGACTCATTGCCGACATTATGTAACATTGTAACAGACTCACCTTGCAGAAAACGGGCGTCGGACCTGGCAGAACGTTCTGGTCGAATACGTAGTATCACGTACTCTGATCACTCGTTATCGCGGGGGATAAGGCGACATTTGAAATGCACGATCCGCCTCGAACGCAGGAGATGAACGCCGTCCGTCCCTAACCGAAGCACGCCGTACGATCGTGACATAAACCTTCACCCGGTTTGGAAGCGACCAAAACAAGCGTACATGACGCGCCGGTCTCGAACGCGAAATAAAACGCGGATCGGACTTTTGATTCGTTGCTGTTCCTCGTCTCAGCTTGACACCATGGTTGCTCGCGTTCAACGTCCCGCCCCTGCCTTCACCGCGACCGCCGTCGTCGACGGCCTCTTCAAGGACGTCTCCCTCGCTGATTATCTGGGCCGATGGTAGGCTGCATTCGTTTCGGAGCGCGACGTGGACTCACCCCGTTTCCCTCGTAGGGTCGTCTTGTTCTTCTACCCCATGTAAGTTCGCAGCTGCGTGACGACGTCCGACCCGACACACTGAACCACGTCGTCGACAGGGACTTTACCTTTGTGTGTCCCACCGAGATCCTCGCCTTCAACGACGCCCTCCCTCGGTTCGCCGAGTTGGAGGCCGTCGTCCTCGGTCGGTGATACCCCACCGCGGGGGACGATGAATTGCTGACGTTTTTGAATAGGCGTCTCCACGGACTCGCAGTACTCGCACTTTGCTTGGGCGCAGCAGCCGAGGAAGCAAGGCGGCCTCGGCCCCGAGCTGAAACTCCCATTGATCGCGGACAGGAACATGCAGATCTCCCGCGACTATGACGTTCTCATCGACGACGCGGGCATCTCTCTCCGCGGTTTGTTCATCATTGACCCCAAGGGCATCGTCAGGTGACGCGAATTTTTGGAGGCGTTGCTTGCCGCGTATGCTCAACGCGATTCTCTAGGCAAATCACGGTCAACGATTTGCCGGTCGGTCGTTCCGTCGACGAGACCATCCGTCTGTTGCAGGCATTCCAATTCACGGTTCGTTTTGAGTTTGTTATCGGTGGGACTTGGTTACGATTCATTGCTGCAGGACAAGCATGGAGAAGTGTGCCCTGCTGGTTGGACTGAAGGTGGTAAGTCAATGAAGCCTGACCCCCATGGGTCCTTGGATTACTTCGCGTCCGTAAATGAAGAAGACGTGGTGATGGAGGGTGTTGCTGGCAAGAAACGTATACGCAAAGAATGAGCTGACTGCACCCACATGTAGATAGATGAGCGATGATGTGTTTGATATATACAGTTGGATTGTGTTTTCGGCAGGAATCTACGCACCTGTATACGAGTGATAATCTCGTTTGAATGACCATCAATCGGTACCTGCAGATGTGGTAAATATACTGGATTGAACTCTGTACGACCTGAGTCGTCAATATGGGTACACGGTGAGACGAAAGAGACAAACAAACTATACACGACACCAGATTGTCCATTTACATGAAAGAAAACACGGTAATGCATCATGAACAAGACAAGGGGGAAACAAGCACAGGTCACCGACGTGCCTTGTATCACCCTCCTCGTTCGTTGACTCACCCAAGCGATGGACGTCTCCGCCGTCTAATGTCGCCTCGCGCTTCCCCAGCTCTCTTCGCTCCCTACCTCGTTCCCGCCTTCGTGTACAACGAAAATCTCGCTTCCCTCACTCCCATCCCCATGGTCCGAGCCGCCGCTCGTGTCGCGCGTCAAATGCTCAAGGGCGAGGAACGGGTTGTGCGCTCTATCCTGCACGGGTCCTGCAGCGTGGTAGCTCGGCACCACAGGCGACATACCCCAGTCGCTGTCATCGCTCGCGACGGACAAGAATTCGTCTGCCTCGGACTCGGACGGGGTACGGCTGAAAGGTATCGGGGAGAGGAAGGAAGCATCAGAGATGGCTGGAGACAATGCCGAGGACCGCGATCGAGAAATCAAACCCGAACTTGGTGAGTCCGGGGGGAGCTGGAGCAAGGGCGGAGAGATGCGGGGATGCGGTGCTGTAGCAACGGGCTCGTGGACTACCATCTCCGAACCGCCACTGCGGGGCGATGAAGGTGCTGAGATCATACCGATGGACGATGTAGGTGGGGAAACCATGACAGGCGGCGTGGGCGGAGCAGGGTACCGTTCCGAGAGGGACCCAATCGTTGACCCGTTCGTTTCAGGACATGGCAGAAGCGTGGAAGTAGATGTAAACACGTGGGCGTGGTCTTCCGGGTCGCTACCGTCGTCGGAACCACTTAGTTTTACTTCGTTCGCGAGCCCACTGCTTCCCCGGAGTATCCCAGAACTTCCAGGTGTACGAAATGAAGACGTGGAATTTGTCCGCGAAGGAGCCATCGCCCTTGTGATTGGGGAAAACGGGCGCTCTCCGTATATCTCGGCACTTGAACGTGGCGTGTCTGGAAGGAGAGGACCAAAGGGAGAATCCTCAGTCGTGACCTGGTGGGTCGTGGTGTGTGGCGAAGATTGCGGAGCACCATCAGTTGGAGGCGAACGGCGTGCAGAGTTTGGGATTGCAAGCGGCGACGGGAAAACAACATCAGGACTGACTGTAAAATTGGTGGACTGGCGGGGAGTCGAGTCGACAGAACCTGGCAATGCTATATCTCCTTGCGTTGTCGTCGACTGTGATTCGGATCGGGAACGAGGAGCGGGAGTGAGAGGCAGTGACACCGTACTTGCTGTCATTGGCGAGGACACGTTCGAGATGACATGGGTCGATGCGAGTGGTGTGTGCGAAAGAGACGTGAATGACTGACAGGCATGAGGACACTAAAGAAGCACGAAGTCTGCATCGGTTACCCACCTCATCAAGGGTTGTGCTCAAGATGTCAAAACCATCAGAGTCATCTATGAGACGGCTCATTCTTCGCTTCCTGAGACTGTTCCTGCTCCTTTCCTGACTTCTGAGTACCTCGTTGCGCCATTCGTCCACCTCTCTGGAAACGAGTGCTTCTAGCTCGAGTCCATCCGCAGAGGGATTACTCGGTCCTGGTGTTCGATCACTCTGGTTGACTTGTCTCTGATCGTCACCGTTGAGATCTGGTGCATCGGAAGGCCTTGAATCGTGACGCCGACGAGACGCGCGGACCGAAACAGCGCTTGCACGCCTGTTGCGTCCTGCTCGCCTCCGCTCAAGAAAGCCTTCGGCCCATGCTTCAAGCTTTGGGGCTAAATGCGGCTCATAAACGTACTAGAGGAGAAATGAAAGGTGCGAGATTGGAAAGGGGGGTAGATGAGCAGCGTGTGAGTGCACGTGTTTCGTCTCTGGGATGCAGAGCGAACACAAACATACCTCTTTGAATGCGAGTACTGCACCTATGCCTACGATGGTCGCAACGACGTATACGGCTACTGGTGGGGCCATGAATCCCTGTCCCAGCTGGCGTCGACACAGTGAACAGGTATCGTGCGCAGCACCTGAGTCTGATCGATGGTTGGTCAAAGGTACGCTCGATAGTGTTTATTACCGACCAGACGAAGAATAGATTGGTGGATACAGGTAAGTCTGTGAACGGAAGGTGAACTGAAGAGAGACGGTTGGAAAGACGCGGCTCTACCCCTTTTCAATGACACATCCTTACTTCCGGAATGTCCCTTGAGGGTAAGAATAAATAACCATATACGGTCCAACATGGCCGCATCGTGCCCATTTGGCACCAGTGATTCCCACTGTTCGTTTCCCGATCCCAACCTCGTACATCCCTCAGGCTGCCAGCGTTGTATATCGGACCACCGACATCACAAAGACAGTCACTGAGTGCACCCAAAAAAATCCAGCTATGTATGCATTCCTACATATTTATCGTCAACTGGGTGACTCCGGGTCTAGGGTAGAATCTATCACTATCACGGGTAGGATTTTATAACACTGGGACCTGTTCCATGCGAGCTCATCCTCTTCCAGGTATCGAGGTTCGTCCTCGAGAATCTCCTAGATTTCGTATCCCACCGCGATACTACGTCGAGTTCTCACTGGGCGATACGTTGCCAGTTTGTGCGACGAAAAAGAAGAAGCAAACTAAGAATGGTATTTTATGGAACCAAACGATGCATTTGTGAGTAGACGCCATCTGAAGCACGCAAAGCAACTCAATTTTATCAGCGACGGAGATGATGCGTCTGTCTTTGTCGCCAAGATTTACCGAAACCACCGCACGCCTTTCCTACAGGACAAAGTTGTTGCCAGTCTGACTTATACTGTCGGAGAAATGATATCGAAATTGAAGAACAACGGTATGACGAATCCATGTCATTTTATACTGAAGGTAATATTGTTCACAGTGTTCGAAGAAGATCTCCCCTCTGTGGCGGCCGGCGCTAATCCTTCTGCGGCCGATTTCACGCTGAAGTTTACATTGACTACCAACTCTCGCCAGGACACTGACGCGGAACAGCGTCAGGTTGCGGGAGCAGTCCATGCAGCGACCCAGGCAGCTGAGACGATCCATCCCACACCCGCTGCGGTCGACGACCTGAATTTGGCTGTCGACACAGCCACACAGGTCGCAAACGACGTCCAGACGCTCGTGACTACATGGGACGTCCTATTGCAGAGGATAAAACTCTTTGACCAGATCGTGACTGGTATCGCAGAGGTACTTGCTGCTGTCTCGTTACACTATCAGTGTCTCATTGTCGCGTAGATTCACCCATATACCTCGCTCGCATGGTCTGTCATGTCAGCTGCGCACAAGGTCCGGTCCTCAGTCATATCTGTCTTCGTGCTGTTCCTGATGCCCGCGACATTCACGCAGGTGCTTATTGCTCAGAAGGATCGCGACGATCAAATCACTCGTTTAGCGGGTGCCGTGAGCGACGCTTTAGCATTCATTCAAGACACTCGCCCCTTGGAGAAAATCAAGACGCATATTCGACCCCTTCAGCTCTTGACTCAACAAGTGATGGAGTGTGCATACTTTATTTCCGACTACGCCGAGCACAAATCCTTCAGTGAGATCATCCGCATCTTCATGTTCTTCCCCACTCACTGCTTTGTATAGCGACTCGTGTAGTAAAGTACACACTTTCGGACGTCGATACAAAGATCGGGGATTATCAGAGGAAACTCCAAGAGCTCCGAGATGCGTTCTTGCGGGGAGTTGAACTACAAACCGGAATCACCGTCCTCCGTATGATGAGCATGATCGAGCACACCGGTAAGCTTTACCACTTTGGATCGCAATCGCGTGTTCATGTATGATTATAGTAGAGGACAAGGATTTAGACGACATGCCATATGCGAAAGGGGCCAGGTACAATCAGGATAAGGGTTGTCTGGCAGGGACTCGCGAGGAGATGCTACGGGACCTTCGTGAGACCCTTAGCAATGCTGCAGACGATGCTCCGCGGGTGTGTCTTCTCACGGGGGTTGCGGGGTCGGGCAAGTCTGCGGTGGCTCATTCGATCGCACGATGGTTCGAGGGGCAGAAGAGGCTCGTCTCGTCGTATTGTTTTGCAAGGGACATCGCCAGCCGCAATCCGACGAATCTGTTCAGCACCATTGCAAGGGATCTCTGTGACCACGATGCCGAGTACAAGTCCGCCCTCTGGAAGGTCGTGGGGGAGAGTCGATCACTTCGGACGTCTGAAGTTCCCAGTGAGCAGGTGGAACGGCTTATCATCGAACCTAGCAAGCATATCCAAGCTGTCGGTCCCCTGATCATCGTCATCGACGCCCTCGACGAGTGTGGCGATCGAGAAATTCGACAGCGACTTTTACCTGCGATCCATAGGCTAGTGAACGAAACGTCGTTCCCTTCCAATTTGCGGTTTCTGATCACGACTCGACCAGAGAGTGACATCCTAGCCAAACTTCCTCCGGGTCCCCGGTTAGTTCATAAACGATTGAACGAAACCTCAGAGCAAATGGTCGATATTGACATTGAGAAATTCGTCTGCCACTCTCTCGATGAATGTTCTTCGGAACTCGAGTCGTCACACCCGGACTGGTGTCGAGCCCTTGTCCATCGTTCTCAGCATGTCTTCCAGTGGGCGGCTACTGCATGCAAGTTCATCCAAGGATCCGGTGCCACCGGACTGGAGCCATCGGGGCGACTTGAGCTACTCCTTGAAACCGACATGATTGGAGACGACTACCCTCTAGATGGCCTATACACGACGGTACTAATGCAGTTGTTCAAGTCGAAATCCGAACAACGTTGGTTTGGAGAGGTGATGGGGCTGGTGCTTGCCCTCAAGGAGCCTCTCCCCCTTCCCTCCCTTTCGGCTCTCTTTGACGGCCACCTCAATGGTAGCCGAGTGAAAGTTCGATCCATCATCTCGGCCCTCGCGTCCTTGCTGGATGGAACCTATGATGACGGGAAGCCTGTCCGCCCACTTCATGCCTCCTTCTATGACTTCTTATGCAATCCCGAACGTAGCTCATCTTTCCACATCCCATCCCTACCCCTGCACTCCCTGACCCTTGGGCGAGCATTACTTGCCTGCATGTGCCGGATGCTCAGGTTTAACATATGTAGCCTTGTCGATCCCCGGATTCTCAACAGCAAAGTACATGACCTGTCATACAAGATAAACGAGAACATTCCCTCCCACCTCTCATACTCCTGTCTATACTGGATGGACCATCTGCAACAAATTGACTGCAGCCCAGAAATACTTGCCGAAGTCGTACTGTTCTTCAAGGCCTTCTTTCCCTATTGGCTCGAAGTCATAAGCCTGCTCTCCCACTCATCACCATCATCAATTTCCTCTGCCCAACAGACATGCAAAGTCCTTCAAAATTGGACCCAAGGCAAGGTTAGATCAAGTAATGTGAGCAGTTGATGGACAATACTGAAGGAGTTGGTGCTAGGACCAGGAAACTTCCCAGCTTGGATTTGAAGCATTCCGGTTCATTCAAGTCTTCTCTCCTGTCCTGAGACAATCCACTCCCCATCTATATCTATCAGCAATGCCCCAGACCCCCCTGAACTCATCACTTTGTAAACTCTGGGTAGACCAACTGGTAAAGCATGCCTCAATAGCAACAGGCAATCCTTCTATTTGGCCAGCAGACATTTACACCCTACATGGACATACAGGAAGAGTGAGCTCTGTTGGCTATTCACCTGATGGGAAGAGCATTGTCTCTGGCTCTGATGACAGCACCATCAGAATTTGGGATGCAGCCACTGGCCAGCCAATAGGAAGTCCATTGGAGGGGCACACAGATCAGATCAGATCAGTTGGCTATTCACCTGATGGGAAGAG
>JBBPLQ010000722.1:0-15369 GCA_038089855.1 Royoungia palumana
TATCATAGACGCTCGGAATCTACATACTCTTATCATGGGCCTCCAAATTATCAACGACATCTATTGGTTCTCTCAGTTGGTTTCGCAGTGTATCTGCTTTGACGGAAGGAGCACATAGCTCCGATACTGCCATCCTCATACAGATACCCGAGTCTATCCGAAGGTTGTCGTTCCCTTCAACGAGT
The DNA here is from genome assembly GCA_038089855.1 of Royoungia palumana. Taxonomy (NCBI): domain Eukaryota; kingdom Fungi; phylum Basidiomycota; class Agaricomycetes; order Boletales; family Boletaceae; genus Royoungia; species Royoungia palumana. The sequence continues at coordinate 186 of JBBPLQ010000722.1, forward strand.
TTGTAGATGGACCGACAGGACGTCGTCTGATGCCCATTTGAGTCTCCTGCATAAACCAGATTTCTTAACACCTGCGTTCGCTGATAGTGAGATGCGTCTGCTGGAATCACGGTAATGGAAAGATGCCAGCCTCATATCCGACCTATTTCTCGTGACAAGCTCGTTCTCATTCCTGCCTTACATTTTATACATTCCCTCGGCACAGCACTTCGTTTAGTGGACGGGAAATGGATGATAGTCACATGGTGTAACGACCCGGCGACATCGCTGTATCATCTTCCACTCTTCGTCCCCAAAGACGACCTAGACATGAGTTTCTGCGAACACTGTAGAGTATATATGATCTATGGAATTTTCTAGTCTATCTTTTCATTGAGCTTATGTTCGTCCCCTCATCGATTTTCAAACCCTTTCAGGGTCTCGCGTGCGCGTGCGCGAAGTCAACGGTGTGCAGCATGTTCAAAGATACAGTGCTAGTAGTAAATACCCCGGAAGCTTGCAGGCAGCAATGCCTTGGCCCGACTTTGCAATCCAAATCTTTTTTAAATCCACGCCTACTCTACTGAATAGTTTGTATCCCTGGTCGGGGTAGAGACATCTAACAAGGTATGACACAGCACATCACGGATCCTCAAGTCATACTAGTCACAGTTCATCACATGCTTGTCAAGCTCACGAAGCCCGGAACGTCATACGTGCTGCTGCGCGTTCTTTGCCGCAGGCAGTAACATCCACTCTGGAATGTGAGCGCTCTCATGCCGACGCACTATTCTTCTCGTCCCTCTTCTCATTGTTCATCGCCCAATTCATGTCAAGGGTATCGTGCAGGGGAAGTCCTTTCATGAACAGCGAGGTCACAAGCCCCGCGCCACTCAAGCCCACCAAGACCCTCCATAACGCTGCAAGGCTGCCTGCGAAGGCGGCTTGCACTTCATCTCGAGTTTGCGGTGGAAACGAGGAGATCTCTGGAATAAGTGCATACGTGATGGCAGTCCCCTGTGGCACCGATTGGATAAACGACTCAGGAAGCTTTTTTGCGAGCTCGTTTTGAAGGACCGTGCTTCCAATGGTGATGCCCCACACCTAGCACAGTTGTCAAACGATCAATCAACGAAGAACGGGACGAGACGCTCACAGTGGCGAATGCGCGGAGGAACCACATAAAGGCAAGCGCAGCCGCATTCTGCGATACCGGAAGGGGTGCCTGGATGGGATACAAGACCATCGCGTGCAGAAATCTGCCGTACGTTGAGTCTCTTCTATCAAACCTGATTGGACGAACACGACGCACCCCATACCCACACCGATGAGGACCAAGTAACCGACCGATTTCCCGGCAGAATCCGTCGCATGAATGGTGCTCATCAGGCCGAAACTGATGATGAGAATGACCCAGCCCATCCAAAGTTGGGGCCGATATCGACTCGTGACGAGTACTGAGACGCCCGCGACGATCGCGGCAGGTCCAATCGACGTGATACCGAGTGAGTAAAGGCCAGATGTGACTGGCGATGCCCCCTTGCAAGCCTGAAAGTAAACAGGAGTGTAATCTGTAGAATGATTTCCTAAGTATCCAGATGCTTGCCGCTTGGAACAAACTCACAGGCGGCAGCTAGCGCAGCGACCATGGAAAGGAACGTTTGTACATATCTGGCATCATGAGTGTAAATTCCCAAAAGCACCGACTGTCAATAGTATTGCTTACCCACTGAGGCTGGTCATGTTGGTCACCAGGGAGTTAGGAAACTAAAGTGGGTACGGTGAGATGTGATCCGGCTGCTGGGGTGAAGCAAGACGTACGAGCGGGTACGTTGCAAGAGTGGCCTCGTATGCAACAAATATACCAAGGCCAACAAGACCAAGGACTAACGGGACTAGAACCGTGGCCGAATCCCATGGGGCGGTGATTCCACCCCATGTCAATCCGATCGTGCACGCGGTGGTACTCGAAACGACGAGAAAGTTGCCTCTGCAAAACGGTGCTAAGTAAAATCAAATTCGCAGCGATGGATATACCCAATCTTACGTCCAATCCATTCGCATCAGTTTTTGCCGATAGGTGCCCGGGGGTGTTGGCAAATCTAGGAGTAACATGACGCAAATGGATGCAAGGAGTGCGATGGGAAGATTGAGGACTTTCACACCGTTTCAGAATATACAAGATATTCTGAGGTGTTTTGGCACTTACAGAAAAGCCAGCGCCATTGTCCATCCTCTGCGAGCTTACCACCGATAAGCGGACCGACTGATGTAGCAAGGCACCAGGTCCTAGATCAACGAGTCTGAATCCGCGCAGTTAAAACCGTGATATAACTTGTCTCACAGTCCATAGAACCCGACGAAGGGACCACGCTCTTGCAGAGCGACGAGGTCGGCTATGATGATTTCGGTGAGAGACTGGATACCTCCACAGCCGAGTCCTTGTATTGTTCTACCGGCGATCAGCATGTTCATACTATTTGCGCCACCGCAAATTCCGCTGCCGAGTCCAAAAAGTCCTATAGACATCAGAAGAGCAGGCCGTCGACCAAACGCCTGAGCAAGGCCACCACTCATTGGAAGGAAGGCGGTTGCAGCAAGAGCATAAGCTGTACCAACCCAGGTGAAATCAGACGCTTGCAGAGCATTGGTAATAGTAGGGAGTGCAGTAGGTATAGAAGAAAGCTCGAGGGCAGATAGAAAAAGGCAGAGACACATCGAAACGAAAATAAGCCAAAACTTGAGACCTCGTTTGAATGTACTTGTTTGAATAGTCTCCGAGGACGAAGTAGGAGGTTCATCGCTTGAGGTTGAGACGAGCATCCTTGGTGCGAGACCAAGCAGTATAAAGGAGCGTGACTGTTGGGAGAGAAATTTCTTGCAAACCTTGCTTGATGGGTGCCGAGTTGGAAGACATGCCTTTGGCGTGAGGATGGTTTCCAGTCTCCGAAATCCAGTACGTAACCTCTTCCCAAAACTAGCATCCGAGCAGAAGCTTTAATTTAAATCTGGGTGATATGGCTGCCGCCGAATCCTTGTTCGGGCGGTGATTTAATTAGTACACACTTTGGAAGCATACTGCAGGGAGCCTGTCACGGGTTTGACGCTACATAAGAGTTGGGAAGTGAGTATGTTGTCAATCCGGTAACACGTAGCACTAAGTCGAACCTACTGTGTTGCAAGTTCGCCTTCGATGAAAGAATTTCCGTTTACCACAACGCAAATTGATGGTTTTCCAAGTGACTATGACAAGTCACCTGGCAAACATCTAATCCGAGGCAATCCGCAAACGTCTTTGGGTACATAGACTAGTGGGAAGAACCCAAGCAGCCAAACATTCTGAGAAAAAATGTTAGTTTAACCCCGGAAGAGTTCCAATCTGTATTTCCCCTGGGTAACCGCTATTAGAACAGTTGCAAGTTGAGAGTAAGTGACATCGTGCGACGCTGACACAGCACCCATGTTGTTTGAAGCTTGAGAGACGTATAGATTCAAAGGCGCCAGATTCAAAGGCGCAGGACAGAGTTGAGTACTAGTTATTGTGACCACCGCCTCGGCGAAGTCCTACCAGTGGCTGTGGTCGCTGTGCTGCAAAAAAATTGGACGTGAGAGTTTCTTGCCAACTTGTGTAAAACTGTTGCTCTATTTTATTTTCAAGCTGGCAAGCGAGTGGCTGCTACGGCTTGAAGGACGCCAATGTTTCTGCCGATATTTGGCCATACATCTAGTATGGTATTGTACCACGTATGATGAGAGACATTTACATGAAGTTACAAAGGCTAAGCCTGTCAGGAAAGGTACGGATATATTATATACCCCTTATATGGTGTCCAATAAGAAATGGCCATAAACGGTAAGTTCAATTACATAATGGATATATCAGGGTCATAGCAGCGCACTTTTCCTGACGAAACTTGATTGACCTGTGCCATCGGTGATCGAACGATGGTGCTGTGTGATGAATGAGTCCCCGTCGATCAGCGGGGGAATCAGTCAACTATAACGCTGCTTGAAACGTTGCTTATGTGCCAACCTCTTAAATTTTATAATGTTCACCCCCAAAGGATACCCTACTGTTTTCCGATTTCCCTCTTTCGCCTCGGACCCATTCTACTTAGTAGTGAGTTTCACATGCTACTATGTTCCTTTGATCCGCCTTTTCAAGGGCCTTGGGTGATAACAGCAACAAATTTGGGCACTCAGGTTGCTGTGTCTTCCTTTCCATCAACGCCCCTTAGGTTTCGGCAATGCAGCTTCTTATTTTAGGTGTCTAGTGGCTGAAACCTAACGGGAATCAATCGCTGGAGGCTAACACGTACATGGATATATCGAAAGAGGAGCGTTTGCTCACTCAGGTTCAAGAGAAAAACCTATAAATTTGTCGTATCCTGATCAGCACATCTCAAGAGTCAAGATTCGCCCTCCCCCAGCTTGTGTGGTTTTCGATGGTAGCCAAGCCGTACGATGACATCCCTACTGAGGTTATCCCCGAAAACTTCGTGTCGTATATTCTCAAGCATCAAGAAGCACTTCCTCCAGTCACTTGGCAAAATTGGCATAGAAACTTAAATTGGTTACATGTCTCTATTCTTGGTGTTCCACCCACACTTGGTCTTATCGGTGCTTGCTATACTCCCCTTTGCCTAAAAACTGCTATCTGGTGTGTCGTTTACGCTTTTCTTAGTTGCATCGGTACTGTATTGTTATAGTTGTGGAAACGCTTTCGTACTGACGTAGAATGCCCAGGTATCACTGCTGGGTATCACCGCCTTTGGACCCATCGTGCCTATAAAGCAACCAAGACGTTGGAGTATATCCTCGCACTTCTTGGCGCTGGCGCCGTTGAAGGCTCAATTGCTTGGTGGGGCCGCGGCCACCGTGCGCATCATCGCTATACTGATACGGACCTTGATCCCTACGACGCGCGTAAAGGCCTCCTGTACTCCCACATTGGCTGGATGATCTTCAAGCCCAGGCGAAAACCAGGTCCGGCGGATGTCAGCGATCTACAATCAAACCCGGTCGTCAAATGGCAGCACGAGAACTATCTCTTTCTCGCCTTTGTCATGGCGATCGTCGTACCCACCTGTGTGGCCGGTTGTGGATGGGGAGACTGGCAAGGTGGGTTCGTATGGGGGAGTCTGCTTCGTCTCGTGTTTGTGCAACATGTCCGTCTACTCTTTTCAGACATTCACAACACTGAATTTGATTCTTAACAAGTCCACTTTCTGTGTCAATTCGCTGTGCCATTGGCTCGGAGATCGTCCTTACGATGACAGGCTTACACCCAGAAGCTCCGCGCTCGTAGCCCTCATTACAGTGGGCGAGGGATACCATAACTTTCACCACCAGTTTCCGATGGATTATCGCAATGGCTACAAGTGGTATCAGTACGATCCGACCAAATGGTTCCTGTGGTCGTGCGAGAAACTTGGGCTTGCAACGCAACTCAAGGTGAGACCTGCTCGTTCCTGCCTCAGACAATCGATGGCGATGTTTGCATTCCAGAGGTTTTCAGAGAATGAAATCCAAAAAGGCGAATGGACTGTCCGACTCAAGCACCTTCGTCACCAACAAGAGATACTCGCTTGGCCGTCCGAGAAAACAGACTTGCCGGTCATCACTTGGGACGACTGTATGAACTTCATCAAACGTTCTCTGTTTGACCCTCATCTCTTGTTTCTCAGTTCAACGTCAGGCGGAATCTCGAGCCTTGATCTGCATAGCGGGATACATTCATGACGTCACCGACTTCTTTGACGAGCACCCCGGCGGCCCCCATCTCCTAAAGATGCATGAACGAAAGGATGCCACTTCTTCATTTTTCGGTGGCATATACGAACATAGCAATGCTGCGCACAACGTATGTCGATTAGAGTTTGTTCCTGCTACTTTTCCTGACTGTCACCTTGTAGCTGCTTGCTATGAAGAGAGTGGGCATTTTACTTGGAGGCGTGGCCCATTGCTCGGAGGAACAGTTTGTTCCTCCCAGTCAGCATTTGCGCATCGTGCGTTACCATGAACTCTCGAAAGAGGCTCCCTCGTACACGTAGACAAGCATCCTTTACCCTAGTTGAGATTTATAACGACGAAGCTACCGTCGACGGGCGCGGTGTAGACTAGAAATACTAATCATGCATTGTCTGTAATGGCGTGAACCGTTGTGATTAAACGTCTCCCAGACTACATAGAAGTGAGACAACAGACACGTCTGATTGTTACGGGTAATTCAGGGGAATGGGGACACGTCTCATCTCATATACTACACGATCGTTCCTGAGGACAGTCGTTGGAAATGCATGTATCGTATTGCATGGGGGAGACCCTGGGTTATTTAGTGATCCCGAGACTTCCTGAAACAAATGTGAGCCAGTGGTATGGACGAGGGTGGTGAAAGGGTGTGATACCTGTATTCACCCTCCGCAGCTACGCTCAAGTCTTCTATCTCGCCCTGTGCAGACGAGAGAGCCTCGGCGGCGGATGAAAAGTAAATCAACTGAGGGGACATGAGGCCTATGAAAGCAATGGATAGCGACACACGCTCACTTGTGCTTTGATAAGTTCGTTCAAGTTCTTGAGTGGCTCGGGCTGGGGAGGATTCGAATTCTCATCCAAAAAAGCAATCCGTCAGACGTACGTTCTCAAGGACAGTCTTCATGAGCGTGATAGCGACTTCAGTCTTCTGGACGAGGTCATCCTCTGCATTCTCGATGTCCAGCTTTGCCTGTTCCTGTCTAGCAGGATTTGCAGTTTTCAACCTGAAACGCCGCTCAGTCGGCCAAACAAGCATTTATGCGAGCGTCTTACGATTGTTTCGCCGCATCGAGTTCAAGCCTGCTCGCACGGACCGCCTGGCGGGCTCTCATGGCGACGTTGATCGAAGTCGACAACGTCGTCTGCCACGGGTGGAGATAGTGCCTCTGAATCGCGTCGTCTTGCTGGACCCGCGCATCAGAGATGCTCTCCCAAGCGGTCGCGTATGAGGCCAATGCCTTGCCAAATTTGTCCTCCGTGCCCTCTGGCGCCGCGGTGAGCACCGTGGCGGCAGTTGTGGCCGCCCGACCGAGTGCGTGGGGGAGCGTCTTGTGCTGTGCCTCCACGGGAGGAAGCGGGCTCGGCGCAGGGAGGTTCGTCCCTTTGAGGTTCGTCGCGGCGAAGTTGGTGATGCCGTGGCCGATAGTGGTCGAGAGCTCCGTAATCGACTCTTGGATTTGAGTCGGATAGTCGTAGGACTCGGTTTCGTATGCCTTGGTGATCCTGGAGGTCAAGTCAGCAACGGGCCTGGTGCGCGTCCGCTGCTGCGGTCCTCACTTGAGCATGGCCAAATGGGCCTGACGCAGTGCGTCGACGCGGGTCTCGAGGTCTTTGTACTCTGCAGGGTGTCATTTCAGCGCTCTTGCTCGTAACACGTCATGGGCACGCACCTTGAGGTAATTCCGTGATTTCTTCAGGTGCAATTTGGCCGAGACGTTCTCGTGTCGCCTGCACGCTCGAGTTGAAGCCCTTTGCCAGTTTGTTGGCCGATTGGCCGAGGTTGAGGTTCGAAAGGCTCGACTGAAGTTTCGTCCAGTGTTCCATTGCTGTCGATTTGGATGTGGTTGACGACGTCGATGACCAGTGACTGAGGCTGTCCGGGGTGTGAGGCAGAGCGGTGCCATCAGTCCGGCTCTGGCAGAGGTCGACGCGTACGCCTCATTACGATCGACGACGACGAGGATGTACAGACCGTCTAGTTTCAATTTCTCAAACGCGATACGGTGAGCGCGTTCGCGATCTCGTCTTTCTGCTCGACGTCGTGACGTTCGAGCAGGAATCACTTTTTGGCAGACAAAGGACTGCCGCTGCCCAAGGCGACCAGCACCGGCACCACCATCGTCGGATGCCTCTTCAGCGATGGGATCGTCCTCGGTGCAGACACGCGCGCGACAGAAGGCGAGATCGTCGCAGACAAGAACTGCGAAAAGGTGAGTATTGCCGCACACCATCAGATCCGTGTGCTCATCCCCTCAGATTCACTACATCTCAGAGTCCATTCGCTGTTGCGGTGCTGGAACTGCCGCAGATACTGAATTCGTCACCGCGATGATCTCGTCCGACATGGAGCTCCACGCGCTCTCGACGGGCAGGAAGCCGCGCGTCGTGACCGCCATGACGAAGCTGAAACAGCATCTGTGGCGGTAAGTCTACCTCTACCCCTCAGAGACGGGAAGCGCTCCATGTCTTTCAGACATCAAGGGCATATTGGTGCCGCACTCGTCCTCGGCGGGGTTGATATCACCGGCCCACAACTCTTTACGATCCATCCTCATGGTTCGACGGACAAGCTCCCCTACGTGACTATGGGATCAGGAAGCTTGGCCGCGATGGCCGTCTTCGAGAGCGGCTGGAGGCCAAACATGACGGTAATACGAACTTGTCCTCAGATGCTCCGGACTGACTTCACCTTGCGCAGCGGGAGGAAGCCCTTCAGCTGGTGACCCTTGCCATCTCAGCTGGTATTTTCAATGATCTTGGTTCGGGATCCAACGTCGATGCATGCGTCATCACTGCATCAGGCACGGAGATGTTGCGCAACTTTGTCAAGCCCAACGAACGTGTTGCGAAAGAGCGTCAGTATACGTTCAGGCGGGGAACCACCGCTTGGAAGAGCGAGAGCATTAGAAATTTGGTCATCGACGAGCAGATCACGCCCATCGCAGGCGAAGCCATGGATGTTAGTTAGACCCCGTTGTCAAGTTGACTACACCAATCGAACTTTGCTGTCAACTCCGAAGCTCTGAGTCAATCGCATATATGCATAAAATAAGACTAGAAATACTGCTCTTTGTACAATGTGTATCTATACAGCGACTCAATAAGATGCAAACGAATGTTGTACACATGCAGAGTACTTTGAATGCTAGGAACCAACCCACAGCCTAGTTGAGCGTCATGTCTGGCGATGGAGACACGACTGCTACCAGTACGGAGATATCTGTAGTGCACCTCTCAGCACTGCGTACCTGGAGCAAGACAGAAGCACTCACCGTCAATTTTACCACCCCTGAACGATTTCCCTTGCTCCCTTGCTCGCCGCGCAAACGGTATCTCGTCTTCCACCTCCCCGTCGTCATCCGCAGAGAAACTCTTCCCTTTCCTCTCTGATACTCTACGGGCCCTTGAGCACAGCGCCTCGCTCAACATTCCTGCAAGCGTCCTCCGGCCAAGTAGACCCTTCCCCATTCCTTGCTCCGTCTCCTTCAGGAATGACCGTTTGAATCGGACTACTTCATCCAGCACCTCCGAATCCCACAGGTTATCGCTCAGCCCATCGCTTGCGAGGATGAGAATATCGTCTGCTTGAACAGGCAGCTCGAGAATTTGGGCATCGCTGGGTCGAGCGGAAGAACTCGGCCCGAGTTGCACCGGTGTGTTAAACGCCCACCACATCTCGGAACTGCGCCAAGCAATGTGCTCGCCCCGGACAAGCATGCCCATGCAGTCGCCCAACTGCGCAATCTTGAGCACTGCATCGGACGCAGGCCTCGTTGGTACTGACAAATTGAAAAGTAACGGACAGTACGGCGATGATTCAGGTGTCACCCGTCGTCGTGAATGTTGAAGGACTGCGACAAGGGCTGTCGAAGAACCTGTCTTCAATGGAACCGTCTTTGGCGGGGGGACGATGGGGGTCTCAGGGGGTATATAAGAAATCGAAGAAGTAGCGGAGGCATTATCCGGTGCTGTGGAAAGCAGCTGGTCTTCTGGAATAGAAGGAAGCAAGGATGGCTGCGCTACAGATGCGGCTCGAGTGGGCTCTTCCACCACTACATGGGCATCGATCGTTTTTTCGTATGCGCGTTCGAGAATCATAAGAATGTCCAAACCGTCCTCCAAGTCCTCCAGTGAATCTTCCAGTTGTTCGTTGAGCTCTTCTATGTCGGCATTCCATGGCCAGGAAGCATTGAGAGCTGTGCCCCCTGTACGTCTTGGTGAGACGCTGCGAGCTGGTGATGCTTCTCGCCGCTGAGAAGTGACAGCATCGGCGTCCAATGCCTCAGCCGAACAGTGATGCATCAGACGGCGAGCAAAAAGAGCACTGGGCGAAGGGTCTTGCGATGCACGCACGCAAGAGTCTAGAGCGTTTGATGTAAGTTTAAGTTTAATAGGATACACGAGTCCACGGACCTTTGGCTCGTGACCAACCGCCAACACCATCGGCCACACCCATGGCATTTTCGCGGAGAAAGTAGGCATCCTCGCCTACTTGGACAGCAAGACTGAGGTCTTCTGATGGTACGTCTTGGAACAAACGTCCAGCTGAGGTACCCGGGCTGTCCATGCCTGACCTGGCAGGCTTCCTTGCATGTTTCGGGATTCCGTACGCACCGACATCGAGGTGGTATCGCATGCGATGTCGCTTGACACGCGGATGCGAGTCGGACTGATCAGAGAGCGAAACATTACAAAATGGAATAGGAGGAAAGGAAGAATACGGGAAAAATCCCGCAGAGGGATGTGAAATGACGGGAGGCGAAGAGGAATTCGCCTGTGGCGATGTGAGTGCGAGGGAGAATGGTGGTTGGCCAGATGTCTGGCCGTGGCCATGGGGTGAGTTGTGCGAATGTGGGGTCGTTGAATGGGCCGAACCCTCGCCTTCCGCTTTGACGGGGAGGCGCGATGTAGAAAGGACGTGGGGGTTCCCGGGGCGAGAACTTGGGGGTGGTGACGACGGTGGGGGCGAGTCGAAGAAAGCAAGGGGCCCCGAGCCAGAATGGGCTGTGTACAACGAGCGGGTCGACGGCGCTGAATTGGAACGAACTCTGGAAATCACGCCAGCCGATGTCGAAGCAGAGCGGGGAAGAGCAGTGTAGATCCGCTTCTGGATTGTCTTCATCGTTGGACGCGGTGCGCTCATGGTATCAAAAGTTCGCCAACGATAGCAAAAAGAACGTCGTCGCTGTCGACGACGATGAGTAGAGTGGTAAAATGGTGATGGTGGGTCGGAAATAAAAGATGAAAAAATTGCTGTGCCCGGCCTAGGATCTGTCGGAGAGACCCGGGTCGCACTTTCGCCGAGAGGTGGGAGTCGACCACAAAAGTGCACATCGTCAAGAATCTACTTGTAGATACATATCCAGAGCAAATGCCAATACAGCCATTCACGCCGCCTCTGCCTCGATTGTGCCGTTCACCTGGCTCAGTGCCGCATCTGCCTTTTGCAGGTCCCTTTCGCTCAAACTGTTGAATGCACCCCCTCCTGGTGTGCTTACCCCAGAGTGGACGGACCCCGAGCGTGAACGGACCTTCATCACCAGTGGGCTGCCACGGGCATCGTGACACGCGGGGCGGTGATGATCAGTAGAGATAGAACCTTGATAAGAATACTCACAACGGATACCCCTCTTCTTCGTCCTCGGTCGACCCTGGCCACTGGTACCCACGATAATCGCTCGTGTTCAGTCGCTGCATCTGGTAATCGGGTGTGTGCAGTTAGCGCTGGCCTTCCTCACCTCTTGTCAACTCACCTCCTCCGTCAACGTTCCCATATCCCCCGGCGTGGCCATCCCGGACATCCGCAAGCGAGGACTGGCAGGAGCAGACGGCATGAATCGCTCCATACTTGCCCCAAACCAGGCGGCATCATCGTCATCAATATCGCCGTTCGCATTCACGAATGCATCAGGATAAGCCCGCCTTAACGCCAGCTGCCTCGATTTGGAGTATTCCACGCCAAGGTTCTTCCAGTCCAATAGCGGACTCAATCGCTCCACCCTGTTACGCTGATTAATGCGCTGTCGGCGCGTCTTGTTAGTGAACTGGAACATAAAGTTCGTCAGGTTGTTCACAGCGTCCTCGATAGATTGCATTCGTCGATCAATAATGTAACAGCCTTCATCCTCGGGCCTTTCAATAAGATCTTGCATAAAACACCCGAACCCCGATAGATTGGTGGTGACAGAAGGAACACCCATCTCATCTCACAGTCAGCCATTTCGTCATCATCCGAGCGGACACATTACTCACAACTGTACACTCTGCTGGAGTATAGCCCCATGGCTCATAGTAGCTCGGGAACACACCGAGGTGACACCCTCTCACGAATTCCTCATAGTCGAGGCCCAAGATTGGATTGTTTGAATTCAGAAAATCTGGGTGAAAAATCACTTTGACCCTGTCCGATGGGGCATTGAACAGTTGCACGCGGCGGAGTTGGTTTAGAACCGGATCATTGCTATCATCCACCATGTTGTGCGTCACGATCGGAGGGTACGCTGCACGTTTGAGCGCGAATATCCGTCGCTTCAGTAACACCTGGTCCTCCGCGGACAAGATATTCTTTGGTTGAAGGTCCATCTTTCCCTCTCTATAAGATCAAGTATGAGATCATGTCCCTCCCGTCTTTGACAGCACATACCCCCCGTTGTATCTTGCAGCATGTTCGAACAAACGAGCACCGATTCGATGTTGTATTTCAATCACCGTATCCTTCAATTGTTTCATGACTGCTTGTCCTTTCAAAGCCTCGATCGTGTAAGAGTTGGTGGCGGCCGGCATGATGATGAATGCAACGACCGTCGTCTTGGATCCGGACTGTCGAAGGCGGTAGTTGAGACCTGTCGGTGACGTTGAAAACAAGAACTGTGTCATGGCCCAAACATGCTCACGTGCAAGAGATTCTATAAACATGTCCACGCCTTTGTTACGATACTCATACCGACCGGCAATAAACATCTGTTTAAAGGACTTCGGCGACGCATGCGGGATAATGACACAGCGCACTCACGTATAGGGTATTTTCGAGGTCAAAATCGTAGTGACCATAAAAGTGGCCCCGGACAAATTCGTGTATTTTGGCTTTTGCGGTAGCGTGCAGGTTCTGGAATTCGTGCATGGCTTGAAATTTGACGACATTGAGCCCATTAGGTAGGATACCGTCTGGCTTGCGCTTCAAGAGGTGCTCTGCCTCGTACGCCGTGATGTCGGAGACCGTAGTGAACACGTCCGAGCAATGTGCCGAAGCACGCTCGATGCAATAGCGGTGGTAGATGCCTCGCTTGCCGGCTTCGTGATCGACATCAAAGTACTGGAGGTTATTATAAAAGTCGACACTTCCTGCGCAAAGGTAGCGACCGAGGAGGGTAGCATGGGTCGTGAACACGGTCGTGATATCAATGTGTCGTTTCCGGCATAGAGGGATGGCGACGCCAGCCTGCCACTCATGAAAGTGGGCAACCACAGCAGTGTGGAGCTGTCGCGCCACATACTGCACGATCGCCGGCCGGAACCGGTTAGTGTGGAGTAGAGCGGGGAACGACGGATCACGCACCTCCCCAAGGAACCACGCCACGAGATAGCCAAAGATGATCGTGTCGTTGGTCTCGGTGTCATGCGGTGGGGAAGGAATACCAGCCAAATTCCAGAGGTCGCCCTTCCACTCGTCAAGTCGGTGGAATGCACTGCCTATGTCGAACAAGAGTACGCGAGGAGCGCCTTCGATGAGCCATCGACCGTACAGACACTTGACGCCCTGGACGCGCATGGTATCTAATGCTCCTGCTAACGCGGGATCGGTGGGCTCTTGCGCCTCGACTTCCATCGGGGCGGTTTTGTACATCAGAGGACCAATGAGGGTGTATCGATCGCCATACTCTGCAACAGTGACGGGCACTTTGGTTTTGATGACGGTGTAGATGCCGCCGACCTTGTTGGCAACCTCCCAAGCACATTCAAAGAGCAGATGGTTTTGCACGTCACGCTTCGGTGGTTCTTCTGCCATGACCAGATGTTCGTTATGGAGACAAGTGAAATAGCAGGACACAAGTTGGAGCGGGCGGACAAACGGTGGAAGAGTTAAGTTTGGGTGCCCATAGTATCGTACGGATCAGGCGGCATACAATATCAAAACAAATCCCTAATGCGGTAACTATGCGAATCATCACTGGGCAGCGGACTTGACATGGCAATTTCTATATCGCTTGAGAGCGAGTCTGAAACACGTTCGTCTCATCGAGCATCTTCCCGAACGACAATCGGAGTTGGTACTCCTTCCGGCGAGAACATACCCTCAATGCCAAGATGTCAGGCAAGGGCCGCAACGACAAGTGCAGTAACTACAGATGATACTAGATTGACCTTTGGAGGTATACGTCATGCCATCAATACCAGCAGAATAATCTGAGATCGTGATATACGAACTTGGTTGTTGGTGAGAACGTTGATTCCACTGATCACCTCGATGGACTCATTCTTTTCGGGTATGGATTCGTCCTGTAAGATCCATTTCTTGTCTGTAGAGTAACGCGTACGTTGAAGGGTCGCGCCGAGCAAAGAATCGAGCTAGGCGATATTCAATATCGGCTGATGTTCGTGGTAGCGGAGAGAGAACAATGACACACCATAGACCCAAGAATTCCCGCAGCACCACCCCACCCGAACAGCGTGGGGAGCAATGTCGTCCACTCCGATCTGCAGACGCTGTTTTCCACGACAAGGCTTGCGAACTGCGACAGCCCGATAATACACCCTCCTATAGCTGACGCAAGAGTCCCTCCGACAGAGATCGCACCGTTCGTTCCCGCAGGCACCGGCTTGAGTGTCGTGATAAGGATAGGCGGCGAACCGGAAAGAATGCCCAGTTCTGAGGCAAGTGTGTCTCCAAGGCAGCACGCAAACTGACTACAAGATATTATGAGTCGAACCGCAAACATGTCGTGTTACACACCCAAGCGTCGCGAGAAAGAGAGCACGAGCGAGTCCGTTGGCGACAGCGGGGGATGTAGGACACCAGCTGTCGCTGTCATATGCGTCAGGACCATGGGGTACACGAATAGCTCGCGCGACCAAAGAATAAGGGAACACATCCGGGGCAAATTTCACGCTCCATATCACACAAGCGACGAAGACTGCTAGAGTATTACACAGCACCTGCCATCCAGTACGGTAGCCAGCGCTGCGGTAACCTGCTTCCAGTCGGGCTTTGCGTTTCCTTCCCTCTTCACACGCAACGTGAATACATTGGCTTACAGGATTACATCTGACTACTTACGCTTGGTTGCTCTGGATCCCAACATGTAGAATACTATGAGAGACACGCCAGCTGCGCGCACCTGCGTGGCCATCACAAAAAAGCCAACGACGAAGGCAGTGATAGCACCAGATGGAGATAGCTTGCGTGAATTGGCTCCATGTACGCTCAGATACAGCGAAATGACGAAAGGGAGGA